>JAULCC010574578.1:0-10523 GCA_032358795.1 Nuttallia obscurata
ACTAAAGTAATACCCCTGTAATTATTTACATCTCTGGGATTATTCTTTTTAAATAAGGGAACAATTATACCTTCCATCCATTGCTCTGGGAAAAAACCAGAAGTTAAAATGTTGTTAAAAATATCCAATAGATGAGAAATCTATTTTAATTTATGGCGTTATGACATTTACTAACTTTTTGAATAAACATTTTTTTCCTTTAGTTTGATATTAAAAGTATATATTGTCCATTAACCCTTTTGCAAACAGTTTGATTCTAACTCGGCGTCTCATCAGGATCTTAATTGTTTGACATTCTAATTCTTGTTTGAAACAGAAATTCAAGAAATTTCCATTTGAACATTGAGACAGACGCCACTATATGCAGACGAAAAAAAAATGTTCGGCACCGAAAGGGTTAGGGAACGTCATAACGGCTTGAGAAACTGAGTTGAAGAATCCCCCTACCCCTTTCAGCCACCTCTTACGATCGTTGTCAATGATTACAGTGGCACTATTCGGGAATACTCCATAGCTGCAAGAGGCAGATAATAAGATAATTGAAACATTATTTCTACTGCATATGAACTTGGAGTGTGATGCTCATGTGTAGCTTTGGGCTAGCGACTAGATTGTAAAGACAAATGGTTAATTAGGTTTTAGTCTACATGTTAAAATTGAATAATTTTATTTGTCCGAAAGACAACAAAGTTGGCCTAAATACTGGTCACCCACTAACACAAATACTGACAGACTGCTTCTTAAAAGTTATACGTAATTTTGAAATGTCCACAAGCAATTTTTTGTCTGTCAAGCTAGGTTGTACGCAAATTCAATATGTACTCAATTATCTTAGATAGAAGCATGTTGAATTTCAGTAGATCCAAATTTAATGAATAACAAATGCATTTTAGATCACGGCTTTAAACAATCGACATGGAAATATTTGTTTTGCGTTTGTAGCTCGAAACATTTTAGTCTATCGTGCCATAGTTTGTATAATTCTATTGGATTTTGTTTCTTTCATTGCCTAAGTAAGCAAGGAATATAAATCCGCCATTTTGATATAACCTCTTCCATGCTTTAATTAAACGTTAGTTTATCTATAAACGTTCATAATCAAAGAAGAACCATATCATAGGGTTCGTCCTGTAATTAAAGTTAACCCATAGCCTGCTAAGCGCGACCGTGATAGAATATGCAAACAGCTTGGATCCAGATTAGACACCGAGTAACTCGGCGTCTAATCAGGATCCAAGCTGTTTGACACTCGGCTAAGTGTTTCTCCAAATATTAGGCGAATCCGATGGATTTTAAATCCAGGCAGACGACAATTTAAGCAGACGACATTTTTTTCCATTTATCATGGCACCGCTTGGTTAGCTCTGTGGTAGGTCGCCCGCTTTCGGTGCGGGAAGTTGTGGGATTTATCCGCGGCCGTGTCAAAACAAATATCAGCCATAGCTGGCATTAAGAGGCGTAACATAAACAAACAAACAAACAAACAAACTATTCACATCACATTGGTTAACTTGTTTGAAAAAGTTCGGTGTCACATTATACTCAGTTATAATTTAGATCGAATACTGTACAACGACTTTGTTTTGAGGCCCAGTAAGATTTTATTAACCACAATTTTTATAACTATAAACTTTCCAATTTGTTACGATAGAATCTCTTCAAACATCTAAACTGACAGACTTTTATCAAGAAGAAGTAGCCTTTAGCTAGCTATAGCTAATCATCTTCGATAACGTCAAGGCCAGTTAATTTAAATATTCCTTGGTGGAGACGGCATAGGGGAGTTGTTGGGTTTGGACACTAATGTAACAAAATGAAGATTTCAAGAGCGTAGCAAGAACTCAGGCTCAGTAATGATACGAATGAGGATACGGCTCATTACCTTTT
This sequence comes from Nuttallia obscurata, assembly GCA_032358795.1. Classification (NCBI taxonomy): domain Eukaryota; kingdom Metazoa; phylum Mollusca; class Bivalvia; order Cardiida; family Psammobiidae; genus Nuttallia; species Nuttallia obscurata. The sequence goes on from JAULCC010574578.1 coordinate 1,888, forward strand.
CTTCATTTTGTAAAGAAATTTGGAATCGAGAAATGTGTAGAATAAATATCTTGCACACAAATTTAGGACAAAACATTTTTTGTTATTCGGTACGAACAACATTATAACCGGTTTTCAGAAATCACGTTTCTTATTTATGTTCCGAAGTACTCCTTCCGAAGTATCTTCTCAACGAAAAATAGGCCTGGTTTATCAATGGCGTAAGAATACAAATGTACTATCAAAACTTTAAATACGTGATATACTAGTTTGGTTTGACAAATATTTGAAATGTATTGCATAATAAATAACTTTTTCATGTTGTTTACTTCAGTTTTACCTTCATGCAGTGTAAGACAGTTTTAGATAAATACACCTTATATAGTTTATAGTCACTTATCCTAACGTATGAAATTAAAGTAGGACATGTGCCAGATTACTTACCTGCGCTATTTCCAAATTCAGTAGAAATGGAAACCCTTATAATCTAAGCAACCTTGACGATTTCTAGGTCATAAACAGAAGAAATGAACTGTTTTCTAAATCACTCGTACCATTAGCAATAACAATTTGGAATTCACTTTCACCAGAGAAACCATATCAAAATTTAAAACAACTTTTAACAAAACTAAATATAAACTTAACACAGTTCCCTCTTGCTACATAAAGTGTAGGGAACCGCTTCTGTTCTGTGATTGACTCTAGACTACGCAGGAAATGCAGCAATCTGAAATTTGAGTTATTCAACAACCATCTTATAGTACAAGGAGGCTGCGAATGTGGTTTGTAAAGGGAAGATGCCGAACATTTTTTTACTTTAAATTTTAATATGTTTTATTTTATCTTTATTTCTGCATTAATTTAGATTTCGTCATTATTTGTTTTATTTCTATTTCTTTCCTTCCTTTTTTAAAGTGTTTATTCGTATTCCTTATATCTTTTTACTTTCTTAGTTTTTGTATTTCATTTTATGTTTCATCAACTCGTTTTACTTCTTTGGCAAAGTTTAACCAGACTTCACATGTTTTGGTTTTATTTCTTTTTATACTAAATGTAGAACACTGCTTAATAGTTGGACAATCATTAGTTACACTACAACGATTTACTCACAAAAAATGTTTTGAAATCATAGTGAGTGTCTTCATATTTAAGTCATTTATTCGTCATGAAGTCGAAAATTTATTAGACCTTATAATTTTGAAGACGGACATGAAAAATGCAATTTCAGTATCAATAAAAGTCTAACATATTGTCTGACGTGTTACTTCTATAAGTAAATAAGATTTTTGAGCTTTAATTGTTCAACTGACCAAATAAACCTTGGTTTAAACAATATTTTATTCGCAAATAAAGATATTGGACAGCAGGGAATGCCTATTTAAGACATCTCCCAAAATAAACCTTAACTGTTTTATGACGAAAACAAACACCTCAGAATAGGTGTAATTCTGAAGTGGGACGTATCCTGTAAATAGTTCTAGCGACATACTTTTAAAGACATCTATCAAATGCCAACATGCTAAAGTGTTTTGCAAAAAAAAAATTCTCCTCTTCGGAAGTTACTCGAAGGTACCTCTTTAATAATGACCAACCTTCGCAATATAATACAATGCTATTGAAACCCTTTAATAATCAATCAGTGTTGGAATTTATAACGAATTAACAACTAAATAACTTACTGTTTCGATCTATACAACCACGAATTCTTCCAACCTAAAAACGTCCTTCTAAAGACAACAGAATTTGCAGTGTCTTTGACGGTGTCTCCTCAGTCTACAGGTTCACGTGAGTGTGGTCAACAGTCTGATGTGAACATTAGCTATGTACGTGTTATTTTGCTATCGGCCATTACACTGAACTGAACAACGTGTTCATCACAGGGTACAGATAAATATTCTACGGAGGGACGTATCCTGTAGATAATTCTAGCGACATAAACTTAATAAAAAGGAAAGGAAGACGAAGTAGCAGAGAGAGAATGATCACTGTAATAATATCAAAGGTCTGAAAGAGATGAACGATGGCGGGAAATGTGTGTTCTATATTTTGATTTACCTTAGTTTCTAGTGTTTTTGTTTTGTTTGATTTACGTCACATTCTGACAGCTGCTATGGCTAATGGATGTCCCAGAGAGAGGGAAGCGGATACACAGAACTCTTTTGTGGAGAACTATGGTTCTTTAACGTGCCCAACGTGTATAGCACAGATACACGTGGGAGCTGAAACCCGGCCGGTCACTTTATCCAGTGGTAATGCAAACCCTTAATCCTGAGCGTCAAGGAGGAAAGTCATTACTACCATTTTTAAAGTCTTTGGTATGATCCGGCAGGGGATCGAACCCACGGCCTCCCGCACTGAAAGCGGACGCTGTACCACTTGAGCTAACCGGGTGGTATAGTTTCAGGTGTATTATAATTTATAGTTTAGCGATTTTTTCGTGAGTTTATTTAGTTACTACTACATACTTTTTGTCAAGTGTACATATTACAGGCACGGTGTTTATAAACATTCTACCTTGAGTATGAGAACGTACTCAAGCATCCGATTGGTCAAATTTGAGTTTGTGCTCTGAGTCAGCCAATAGGATTGGCAGAATCTGAGCATTAACTCAAATCTGACCAAACATATGCTTGAGTACGTTCTCATACTCAAAATGTTTATAAGTGCTGGGCCTGATGTATGATGCAGTTGTTCGGGAATTAGCTAAAGTTTTAAACGTGTAAATTATCATAAAGACTAAGTCATTTTCAGAAACAGGCTCTTCTCTGACAGCGGAAAGCACAAGATACTGCCATCTTACAGCTCAAATTCAAAACAGTCAGTTTTTGAACCAGAAACACCTGTATTGTTCAACTTCATTGGCAGCGCCGACTTGATGTTAAGCATCAGTGTTTTTACTTGTAACAATTGTAAAAAATTGTACATTTCGCCTTTCGTGGTGAAAATGTAAGCGACGTCCAGCTCACTACAGGAAGACCCTGGGGGACCTCGGTACATACATTTCAGACACAGAGCACACCCGGGTAGAACCACCGACCTACCGCAAACCAGCTGGAAGGCTTTGTCACTTGAACAGCTCGAAGTGCCCAGATAAGGCCCCGTGATTATAAACATTTTTTTTGTGCTCAACTCAGGTTTATGTTCGAATATTAAATGTTTGAATATCAAATTCTTTCGTAAATTAGATTTAAATATATATTCAACATTTTTTCAGTAGGCATATACTTGTTTATATTCATATTAAAGTATTTAATCTAAAATATTTTAACTAAAAGAAGCAATTTAAATTCCATGCTCAAAGTTAGATGAGCACGAAAAATGTTTTATAATCTCGGGGCCAGGATTCGAACCCACAGCGGTGAAGGGGTATGGAAATTGCAGGTATATTAAAATAACTGGTCGGCGACGGAGGCCCCTACAAACTACTCAGACGATTGCCATGGACTGTATGACCAGACGAAGCGTCTGATTTGTGGTGCGGTTAGGCATTAGAAACGTCCGTTTTCTTCACCTAAATCATGGAGAAACAGATCAAGTTTAACTGTGAATGACGGTACGTCTGGCCCCGTGTTCAGTCTCAATTGAGTTTGAGTTTGAGATTGAAATTGTTTCATGCAATTATTTTGCAATTTTAAAGGTAAAAAAACTGAAAAAGCAATAAAAATATTCATTGCTAACTCAAAACATCGCTTTACAGCATTCAAATAAGGCCTCGTGTTCACATAGCATTTTTCAATCTCAGCTGATATTTTTGCAAGTTTGAGACTGAAAATCAATATAGAGTATTCATTGTCATCTCAAGACTCACTTTAAAACAATCCAATTCAGATATATATGACAATAAATTTTTATTTGCAAACTTAGCTGAGACCAAAAAATGTTATGTGAATACGGGCCTGATGTTAACTTATGCCTCAGTCCTATAATAAAGCTAAGCTTGAGTTACATCACATCGCAGTAAGACAAATCATATCGTCCAAAGGTTGAAAGTTTAAATCATGAAATATGTGACTGACCTGAATTTGAAGTTACGAATCCTCTTTTAATTAAATCAGTTGAGATATTGAAATTGATAATCTATTTTGCTGTTGAAATGTGACCATATATGCCCCTGGCAATTTGTATGTAATAGATTTTTCTCCAGGTAATGTTTCATTATGCCATTTAACTGTTGTAGAAGACATTTAACAGAATGAAGGAGATTGCAAACAGTGTAGAACCTACAGTTTTATTCAGTCTTATATGGGTTCGTATGAGTTGTAAAGCTTGAACATTTTGCTCATGACTGTGAAAGGGTTAATGACATAAACGGAACAGTATTAATTTTACACTCTTTATGCAGCTTTAACATCTTCACTACTAACAGAGAAACAGTGTACGTCGAACAGGATGGATAGCTTTATACTAGATAATACAGATATGGAGTGTGTTCTGGCCAGAAATTTAGCACAGAAGTTGTTTCAGTAGCTGAGACCTTCCATTGTTTATATTCAATTTTGTGTTTTATACTTGATCATACAGATATGGAGTGTGTTCTGGCCTGAATTTTAGCACAGAAGTTGTTTCATTAGCTGAGACCTTCCATTGTTTATATTCAATTTTGTGTTTTATACTAGATAATACAGATATGGAGTGTGTTCTGGTCTGAATTTTAGCACAGAAGTTGTTTCAGTAGCTGAGACCTTCCATTGTTTATATTCAATTTTGTGTTTTATACTAGATAATACAGATATGGAGTGTGTTCTGGCCTGAATTTTAGCACAGAAGTTGTTTCAATAGTTGAGACCTTCCATTGTTTATATTCAATTTTGTGTTTTATACAAGATAAATACAGATATGGAATGTGTTCTGGCCTGAATTTTAGCACAGAAGTTGTTTCAATATATGATACCTTTCATTGTTTATATTCAATTTTGTGTTTAATACTTGATCATACAGATATGGAGAGTGTGTTCTGGCCTGAATTTTAGCACAGAGGTTGCTTTAATAGATGATATCTTTCATTGATTATATTGAATTTTGTGTTTTATACCAGATAATACAGATATTGAGTGTGATCTGGCCTGATTTTTAGCACAGAAAGTTTTTAAATAGTTGATGCCTTTAATTCTTTATATTTGATTTTATGTTTTAATGACGATGACGCAACGTCATTAACGGATACAAACGTCATTTTAGTTGTTGTTTTACGCGCATCCATTGTAGTTACGCCCACTTTTGAGTTGAAGCGGTAAACGGAATTGTACGTAAAATGGCGTCTGAAGAAAAGCTAAAACTACAGACAGCTATTCAATTCTGTGTGGGTCTTCGGCATATGCCGGATCAAACAACTGAAATGTTAAACAGAGTATCTAAGAAAATACCTGTTGCGCGCTCATTAGTATACATATGGCATAAGCGGTACAGCGAAGGAAGAGAAACCATTATGGACGATGAAAGGTGCGGCCGCCCTGTGTCAAAGTCTAATAAAAGTGACGTTATGTTAGTAAATTGTCGTCTGGATATGGACCGGCCCACAACAATTTATTAACTTTGTACTGATTAACGAATGAAAATAGTTTAAAAAGTATTTGTTTTACATTAATTAAATGATTTCTGTGTCACATACAAGATTCAAATATGGCGCAATTTCTTATCAGCCGAAAGTTTAATGCTGCAGTGGGTTTAGTACATAGCATTGCCTCATGTCTAAATACGTCATGATGACTAGAGACAAGTTAAACCAACCGAATATTCGAGTGATTGCCCAATCGAATATTCGAATGGCAAATAAGGAATCCGTTGCCATCCCTAATTTTAATTGTTGGGAATTTAACCGCAGTAAGATATAGGGACAAAATCCCACGTCCGGTTGCATTTCCGTTAGTGCAACAGCGTAACCTTTTGTTTCCAACATGATAATGCATGGTCACATGTAGGGAGAGTTTGTCAACAGTTTCTAGCAAACAATAAGATCCAACCACTTGACGGGGCATCATACAGTCTAGATTTGTCACCAATTTAACACCCTATGTGACGAACTGGACAGGAGGGTGAGGCGGCGTCAAAACTCCTCTGTTACTAAAGATATTATATAAATATGAAACACTGCTGCTACTCAGTTCATAACAGATCTGATCTGAGATGATAACGGGTTTTTTTAAGAACATATCTTAGCGTGCATTTATAATAACATCTTGTTGCTTGTTTTCCTTTTCAAATTAAAAAAAAACACTTTTTGTTCTTAGGTAGTTTTTAAACTTTCTGTGCATCAGTGATATGTAGAGAGTAAGAATAGCGGCAATGTTACATTTTTTAAGAATGTAAAAAGCGTCTGTGATGTCAATGTTTAACTGTCCTTGTAGTCTCTTATAATTCTTATTTGAATGGCATTGTGCATGTGTATTGTTTTGTATATAAAATTTTATTAGCCGAGTCCATGAATCTTTATTAAGCGAGCCTCTGGCGAGCTTAAAGATTCAAGGACGAGTCTAATAAAATTTTATATAAAGTGATAAAATACCCTGTATATGTTTATGTTGTACAATGATGAGACTGAAATAAAGAAATATATATATACTATTGACCAACTTAGAACTGCCTTGTTGGAAGAGTGGAACAATATCCCTATGGGAAGAACAAATGCCTTAATGAATTCCTACACTGGAGAATCAGGGTTGTGTCAGCTGCGCGAGAAGGGCATACCTGATACTGACCAGTACGTGAGCTAATCGATTTCAGTTTACGATATTGGGAAGTACCGTCGAATGTTTTCAATAACTAATAAACGGATAAAATTCAGTGCAGTTTTGGGAAATACTCTATAAAAGATAGTCTTCGATAGATTTGATAAAAAAACTCAGTTTACATTCATGTACATTGCCGAGTGGTTATAGTCGTTGACTTGCAATCTCTCAGTCACTCACCGCTGTGGGTTCGATTCCCGGTCTGGGCACTTAGGATTATTTCAAGTGAGGAAGTCTTCCAACTGGCTTGCAGTAGGTCGGTGGTTCTATCCTAGTGCGCTCTGTGCCTGAAATAGTGCACAGGGGTCCCCCGGGGTCTACCTCCACCTGTAATGAGCTGGACGTCGCGATATGACTGAAATACTGTTAAAGCGATGTTAAATTCCAAATAAACAAACATAAACAAACAAACATTCATCAAGGTGAAAAGTCGCAGTTAATCAGTTCATGCCAAATCTGACCGTTTAAACATGTGTTATATCTTCAATAAAAAATGTGGTCGGGCAACAAGTTCTCACAACTACAAATCTGATTTGGTGTGATATTTGATTCTTTAAAACATTTTTATTACGCACAATGATGCTCTATTAAAACAACCAGAATTTTAATACCATTTTAGGCGTCATCGTCAGGATTAAAAGCGACTTTCCACTTTTTATAAGATAAATCTGCTAATTGTTAATTGCAGTCACAGCATGACGCCAATTTTATGCGGGGATTTGGGGGTGGGTGGGTGGGGTATGGGTGGGGGATTGTCACCTATATAGTAGCCACGCACTGCCTTTATTAGTCGAATTAGTTGTACGTGACATTAACGTCGCTGCATATACATGTGGTTTGAAACGAAATAGGTAATACATATCTCCATTGTTCGTATATATAGATAATCTTTATTAAATTCTCATCATGGTAACAACAATCTATACAAACATATGCACAAGCCATTCCATGCAATAATGAATTATACATTTTGACATTGAAACGATGATATCAGTTACACAGCTTAAATTCCAGTTATGTAGTTGAAATAACACCTCCTTCAGGGCAGACGTTACAATGGTAAAACAATTACTGAACGTTCGTGCCCAAAAGGCAATATGTCATTTACACACATAATAACAAATTGACAACGATTAGTTTTATCATATTAAACAATGTTTCCTCTATAGGCTGTAGTTAATGAAATTTTGTTTCAATGGATATATATTCCCTTTCTACTGTGTCTAGTTGTTTATTGCTAATCAGTTTCTTTTAGATCTTATCATAAGGGACACATAATGTTTTAAAACCCTTTTTGCAGTATTCGCGAGTGTTCCATTTTTTTTTTATCTTGGCTGCTTTTTGTAATATAAAAATCTAAAGACAGTTTTAAGCTTTCGATTAGCGGGAAATACTGTAATTAGAATATTCCGTATGTAATAATTTCTATACAGAATGGCTATGTAGAATGCTTTATGCTTATATGACGAATGTTTGTAATACGCTGCTGTGATATTTTACATAAGACCATAATACAGAATATATATCTTTAATAAGAAATTGATGTATCTCGGTAAATTGTAGGTGATTTGTTTGTTTGTTTGTTTATAATGTGTATGTTTCAATGAGTTTATATGTTTAAATTGCTGAGATATTTGAACAATTTGAATAGGTATATTTTATATCGACAATCATTCGACATACATAAAATTTTAACGCCTCTAATGTTTGTCAAATGGCGTCAAATGGCGTACTACATCAGAAGAGAAATAGCGATTATCAGGATCAAACAGTATCTCGTTAGATTTAGTTTTTCCGATTCCGGAAAAAAGTAAATAGAGCCTTGGTGACTTAAACCCGGTCTAATGATGAAAAAAATATATGTTAAACTCTTTAATCTCATCTATGATACTGGTGTTATCCCAGAGCTATGGACAATAGGTATCATCAATC
>JAULCC010574689.1:0-10523 GCA_032358795.1 Nuttallia obscurata
GTGAGTAAAGTACAAGTCCACATATTCTGTAGTTTGTTTCTTTATTTAATAGGCCAATCAAGCAGTCATAAAATAATTATTGACACAACTAAATATGATTTATGAGTGTTTCTTAAAATGTCGTTTAACATGAAGTATGGATAATACAATACTGTAACTAAAATAAATGGAAATTATTCTGATAAGATATATTGCTTTAGAAAAAAAATAGACCACTGCGTTATTACCTCAGGCTTATTTTCATATTTCTTTCGTCACTTTAGTAGTAACATATAACATTTTGCTCGTTCCTTCTTTAACTCAGACACAAATAAGCATTCGGTCTTTTTTTCGTTTTGTTTTCAAGATAAAGGAAGAAAACTAGAATTCGTTGGTTTGATACCAGTTTGAGTGAGTTCAAACCTAGCTATTTATGAATAACCTTGTAAATTAAGGCTACAATCAAACCAAAATAGAAATATATATTGTGTTAATTTAATGCATGTGATATCCGATTTTGTTTGGTTAAAATTAAAGTTACAAAGTCACTAAAGTTGATAAGCTACGTGACACACAGACATTTTTTTAAATTAAATATTCTTATTATATCTAATGATAACGACATATGGTTGTTTAGCATTCAAGATTAAAATGGCAATAAACATAATTAGAGATTTGATTGTAAATGTATATCAACTTTTATTTCAGAGTGTAGATACACATAACTTAGAGGAAAACGAATAATGGATATAAATCTCTAGATGGAAAGAACTCGCATTATTAATTGTTGGCCCAGAACCTGCAACTCGTAGCAAGTGTTTCTACCCATTGCAACGTGAAACTCCAAGCTGTTACACAATTTAGCACTCGAATATGTTAAAACAATACGAAACCGATTTATGCTGTACTTCTGTACCTGAGTAACGCACTACTTTTTAGAGGTTAAACTTATAAATATTTTAATATGGATAATGGCCTTGGTGTTTCTAGTCCTAATCGGTTAAAGTCATTTATCACATGACGTTGCTTATTTCCGGTGTAATATAATAATCACGTATTTTCTTATAGGACCAACACATTACATATAAGAACCAACCTATATATAACTCCGCGGAGCAGTTTACAGAATAAAACTAACTGTTGCCTTGGAGTTAACATTAAGTTTTTTTTATTTGTTAGAGTTTTAAGTTTTATGCAGCTTTGAATTCTAGACACGGGTTTTATAGACTTTTTCCACTAAAATGTGAATCTACTTTTTTGTCTCATGATTATCATTAGATTTACCATAGCGTCGTTATTTGGTCAATGTCATACATTAAAATAGCTAAATGGAATTTTCAACTTTCGTCTTTCTTTACTTTTGTGCCATATGATGAAAAGAATATCAGATTTGTTTTCACTTTAATAAAGTTTATTAGACTCGTCCTGGAACCTTTATTAAGCTCGCCAGAGGCTCGTTTAATAAAGATTCCTTGACTCGTCTTATAAAATTTTATATAAATTGAAAACACATCGGATATCCTGTATATAGTTTGCGGAGAAACTTATGGCAATATTTGAGACAATATATGTTTGCGGTGTGGAAGTTCCGACATCTAACCACTTTTACCCTGAGCTCTGTCATTTTAAGTGACATCTGATTCAAACAGGTGTCCCATAAATCGCGTGTTTTACCTCAACGATTATAATCTCGACATGACATTGATTTTGCAGATAGTCTTGTTGCGAATCCAGTTCGTGTCAACCAAACTCTAAGCGAAATAAGAAATGTGATAGCGATAACAAAAGTTATTGCAACAAGTTTCAATGTTTTCTAGTCTTTAAAAAATATCTGCACATAATCAGATTCTTCATGGCAAATCGACGTGCTGAGGTCTTTGTACACTTCCATACCGGAGGCTATTAGCCGAGTCGATTGTATTTGTCAGTGTTAATCATATGTCATTTAACATGATCCAATGTTTTAAACCTTCCATTATTTTCGTACTAAAAGACCAGGTCTCATCTGCAAATAGCTCCTTAGAGTGTTTCTAACAAAAGTTTCAGAAGGATATTCTGCTTTAGTCGTTTTCCTACAAGTTGTTTTTACCTTTGCTTCTAACCTTCTTTATATAAAGATCTTTCTTTTTAAAATTACAGGATTCACTTATATTCTATGGCGTTAAGGAATATCAAAACATCCTACGATGTTCCTAAGTTTTCTACTAATGAACTTTATGAATACAGACCCGGACTTATTTTCAATATGATTTATGAAATGTCAGATAATCCTAACTTTTCTTTTAATCTTTCAAACAATAAGTTTACTCTCCAAAAAACCTTCTGAACAGTGTCAGTTTACAAACAATTCTGTTTTCTAACAAAGAAAGCGATGTGTTGTTACAAAATTGGGTTAATGCAGTAATAAATTTAACCGTAATTAGTTTCCTCACGTTATTTAATTAATACCTACCAAAACGGGAAAAGCAATCATTCCGCTTTTGAAATGCAGATGAATCGGTAAATATTGTTGACATCGAGTCGAAATAGAGACATTATTTTCTACGGAAAATTTATTATGATATTAACAGAATAGTTCCGCTTATAATTATTGAAATATTAACTGATTTTAACTGATATTCTAACCAAATCTAAAAGCAAATAGATATGATTTCTTGAATGATATAATCTATTCAAAATCGAGAAATATTCTTCACATTTATATTTAATGTAATGCTTACTGTGCATTGCTACTAAGTTAATGCATTTTACCTCTTAGGCAGTAGAGTAGATTGTAGAGCGTCGCCAAAGAGTAATCTAAACGATAAATCGTTTACTTTCAAGTCGTTAATTTCCTTCAAAGATATGAACGTAGATACACAGAACTCATCTGTAGAGTTGCCTAGTCTTCTTCGTGCCCAGTTTATAGCACTGATAACCGAGATGACTGAACCCCGGCCGGTCACTTTAGCCGGGCACTGACAAACTTGTCATAATGCTTAACCTAAATCCACAGCCTCCCACACAAATCGCGGACGCTATATCATTTTAGCTACGGAAGAAGATGCATATTTGAAGTGTTGTTGCTATGCTATTTAAACTCAGTGATGGATTTCTAATAATTTTATGACTTTTTACATTCATTATAAATACCTAATTTATCTTTTTCCAGACAGGACATGATTATGCACATACGATGTTTTTTCCTTCACTCATAAGATACACAATTCATTCAATGTTAGAGGTCATTGATGCTTCTACATATATCTTTATGTGTTTACCGTCACGATGTTACTCCATTTATCTACCTACTGGTATAGTTAAAGCACTTCCGATGAGGGCGATCGGGCCATTTGTTACAGATTGCTTATCTTCATCATAAGTAGTGTAACTGATGACATATCAAACCATTTCTTACGTCATTGCCTCTCAGCGAACACAAAAATATTTGATTTCATAGCAAATATTCCTTTCATACTGTGAGTTAAATTATTGAGAGTGAAAAGTCAATACTGATGATGCAGCTGTTTAAAATCTACGTAAAATCGCTAAGTTAAGAGACAGGGAATAGATACTATTTTACCAAAAACTATATTTTAATCACAGTTACAGTGTGGCTTCTTTCTGTTATAGTTTTAAGACCGAAAGGATTAGGTTTAAATAGCTTTTTATATTTATAGCAATATATGTTCTAAAAAATAAGGTTTTTATCACGTATCTTTGTTTACTGGTATTCAAAACTTTATATTGGGCTTATTTTAAGAAAGTATCAATAAATCGAAATTTAAATTGCACCTTTTTTTGTTCATTAGTGTCTCTTTCCTCTATCAATTACCTAGAAGAAAATAGCAATGTATCAAAGCAAAATATGTAAAAACAAATAAAACTTATTTGTGCTTTCGTTTATTCATTATTCGATTTTATAAATTCTATAAAAGAAAATCAATAAAGAAAGGGTATCAAAAATAAAAAAGACACGAATGGATGTTTACCTATATTGACTTACATTTATAATTTCAAAATCACACTGTTTTATTTCAAGCTTTTATACTCCTTGAACTTGAAACAGGTTGTCGTATTTTCGAGAAAATTTCGTCAGTCTAAAATAACACATTTAACTTCACTTATTGCGTAAAAATGCTAAAAAAAGATGCTATCATCTTAATTCCATTTCCGTAATTGTGTTTTTCATTATGAAGTTTCATTAATGTACTTGTACTATTGCATCGGCTACAATAACACGTTTATACGGTAATAAGGTCAGGAAGTATACGTTTTATAGCTTTAAGCAGATACAAGTGAACAAGGACTATTCAAGCCATGGTAATATATATAGTAATATTTGATTACATTCCAACAAATCATATTTTACTTACGGGTATCGACTGATCACACGGTTGCAAGAACGAATAAGTTTAGAATCTACACTTAGCTGTACTCACCAGTCAAATAAGTATTGAAAATTATCGAAATGTGAACAACATTTGGCATCATTATTTTAATGACTATTCCTTGAACTAGTATATAATTGCTTTTTGGTTTTTTAAATCAAATGTTTTTTATCTGAATAACTGAACGGTTAATGTGTTTGTTTGCATCAGTTCTATATAATTACCGTTCTACCACTGCTTTCAGACACACACAGATACGAATATAGAGATATAGCACTGTAAACCGCGCAGTTACAATAAAAATAATTGATGTCAGAAGTATTTTTGCCGAAAAAACCCATTTTGTAAATGATAATCACATTTCTATTAAGTATGCCGGAAGTAATTAAATACAAAAATCGTTTCAATTTTCCACTTAAACATTTAAATGGGAATCTTAAACCAGCGTACAAAACATACGGCACGTAAGACTATTTCAATCAGGGCATCTAACACACCCTTTGCAGACTCCGAGGAAACAACTGTTGAATACGCTTATGGCAAAGACACAGGGTCTGGTAACATTAAATAAACCCATGTTATACTTATCGAGTTTCAGTGTAGGAGGAGACTCCGTGGTTTTAGTCACTGACCTGTGATCGGTTGGCACTTCGCAGCTGTGTGGTTGTGGGTTCGAATCTTGTCTCGATCCTAATTAGCCTGCTGGCGGTGGCAGGTAACACTTCTCAGAGGCACTTGGCTCTTCATTAGAAAACGCTGGAATAATCGCAATATGACCTGCGTCGGCGTCACCAAATCCATAGCAGAATACAATTACACTTAACAGACTTTGTTTCAAAGAATCACCTTATAGAAAAATTTCTGCAGCGAGCTCATATTAAGATTTTAATGAACAAATTATCAAAAATGCTAGACTAAGTGAGATTCACCAAACATCACCGAAAACTAATGTGCGAAAACAATTTCAGAACTTCCCTAAATAGATTGCATTAAATACCGACTAAACCTTTGACAAACGAAAATAGAATGCAATATGACCATTTATATATGATACAGTTTTAAACATGTATTGTAATTAAGCAACACCTTACCTCAACTTGCAAAATGTATTTGTATATTAACAGGTATATTGCTTATCAAAATGAACATGTTCTGTAAGAATAAGCTTGTTTTTTTTGTCAAATGGTTTATCGGAATTCATTGTCTGTGCTGAAAGTGCTGAAGGTGGTAAAGGAGAATTCTGGTATCAAAACTGTGTTCTCGTATGTTCACAAGGGATAAAAAGTGCTGCAGGCCAAATCGAAACACTGTTATCAGTCAATTCTTTAAAGACATCGAAATGGTGTATTTAACATACTTCAGTTGCACAGTTTATTTGATCACAGCGCACATCACCGAATGCTTTCAATATATTAGAGTATTTTGGGCATCAGTTAATATCTGTTGAAAGACTTTGAGGACATTTTGTAGCAGTTGCATAACAGTTGCCTCAGATTAATTTAATAGCATCCATTCAGTTTGGACTCGATAAACATATTTGAACATTGCGAGGATTTGATCAAATGAAATATAGCATGATTAGAATAACAATTGTTCAGTTCTGGTTCGAAAATAAATAAAATGTTCAATGATAAGCTGTTTCTCAGTTTGATTACGCTAACTCTAAAATGCATTACTCATGAAATTACTCATGATTATTAGTTCGGTGGTCTAGTGGTTAGACGCAGGCCTCCGGATCGAAGTCATTAAAAACAAACCCGGTCAAACTAATTTTAAATTTCTGGGCAGAAAGTTCATCCCACACATGCCTCACTCAACCAGGTGTATGTATGTATCGGTGCATGTAGAGTTGCACGCCAATGTGCCGTGGCTGCAATCTGCGCCATCAGTTAACGGCCATCTAACAACCTGATGGTCGGGGTTATAATGTCAAGTAGGGCACCCTTGAACATATGTCAAATATGAAAAGAATGCTTTATAATTGTAGTATACGAGTATCATGAATATATTATCATTATTTGTATTCGTATTTAATAAGATAAATATACAACAAAGACACTGTGCTGTTAAAGTGAAGTGTCAGACGTGTAGTTGAATAGTCAAAAAGTGTCGGTAGTATGCAAGTTGATTACAGTTTGACGTTTACGTTAGTTATAATTTCCAACATAAGTTAGTTAAATAATTGTATCAATTGTTTCGTAAAGTTATTGTCTACTTTTTCAGTAACAAAAGACATGTTGCATCATATACGGTTCAAGTTACTTTTGGGTATTTGAAAACTGTAATTATAACTAATTTAGATAAAATGTCTGCAGTTTTCGCTTAGATGATGACTACATCTACAAGGACAAGCTACAGTCAACCATCGACATTTGACTGTGCCGTGTAAGTTGTCTTATTGTATTGTTACAGGTATAGGTACACGTATAGATATCGTTGTATGTATCTTAATAATTACCAAGATGAATCAAAGTATTATGTTATTTTCTCATTTGCTATCTATTAAATGTATTTTGGCAAAATGTATATCTCCCATATTCTTAAAGTTTAGTTTTCAGTCAGTTCTTAGCTTATGTCTAAACGCAAATTAATTATATTTGAGAGACCGTATCTTGAAATGCTTGGTACAAGTAGAATGCCCTGGAGTATGTTGAATTTCTATATAAATGCAGTTTCTTTAATCATGAGGTCTTTGGATTCTGCTCAAGTTCATGCGCCTTTTAAAGTTAATAAGTATCACCAGGTTATATCAGAAAAGCCTTGTATGTATTTATTCTGTAAGGCAAATATACCATCAGCTTGTGGGAACTTTGGAAATTATAGACCATTACATATGGGTAACCCTCGGTAAAAGAACATTCAAAATTACAAGGATCAATGATAGTTGTTTGTTTTTGTAAACATTATTTCTTGATTCTCGGTACACTCTGAGATTTGTATATACTTGATTACAAATTATAAACTGTAACTTTATTTGTTTTCTTGTTTTTAAAATATGTTGCAGGTCCCTTCTCTCTCTCTCTTTCTCTCTCTCTCTCTCTCTCTCTCTCTCTCTCATTCTCTCTCTCTCTCCCTCTCTCTCTCTCTATATATATTTATCTCTGTCTTGCGCATGTTGTTGTTCTGTCTAAAAGGACATTTTGGCTTCAAAGTTTTAAATCACTATACGATGAAAGTTTTTATCGTACGTCTAGCTTGAGTTGCACTTTATTTGTTGTTGTTTTTATAAAACTGTCTGTAGAGCTGAAAGAACTTGAACATTTTCTTATAAATGTATTCTATAAATATATCGAAATGTAAACGATATATATATATGTGTGTGTTCGTCAATAATGCTTTTTATTAGACATTTATGGATAGTTTATTGTAAAATAAATCTTAACATTCTGTCAGATAACCATCTTTCAAATGATACTATTCTATATATACGTTTGGAAAACATATCAACTTTCAATTTGTCAAAAGTGCGGAGATAATATTACATCTAATTTATAGTCGATTTAGTCGAAATGTTTAACAAGCATTTATTTTCAAGCATTTAAAAGGTCTTCGCTGTGGAAAACAAACTTTGATGACATGTCTTTGGTATATATTTTAATTTCTAAACAAAGCAAAAGTTTGTGTTCAGATTCAATATATATTTACAGCATTCCGTCGTCTTAAGCCGAAACATTTAAAAACTAACTATTATTCACAAGAACAGCTTTGAATCTTTGCATTTATTCATATGATATGTATATTTAACAATGAAGCATCAACATACATGGCTTCGATAACCAACCTAACGAGATGAACGCTGTTTTCGTTCAGCTTGAGCCATCCAATAAAACAATGTCACTGTGTAAACATCACATTGCATGAAGTATGAAAAGTGTGTTTTAATTGTACATTACTAAAGGATTGCTAGCTTTTATCAGGATGCCTGCATAGGTTTTACAAACATATGACCCTCCAAATTACAATCCTGCATAGTGACCTCGTGAAATACATACAAAACAAATCCATTTAACTCTCAACCAGCATAATAATCGCAATTGCATTACGTGTTTCACAAACTTTTATATGTAATAAAATGAAATTAAGTTCCAAATAGTTCAGACCCTGATAATCTATTACTTCTGTTTTGGATTTTACTTAGGCTACACTATTTGCAATTGTTACATTGAATATCAGGAATATAAGGAAATAGGTCTAATGATACTCTACATTCCTTTTATTATATTGAATTTTATTAATATTTGCTTGCAATGGAGTTAAAGTAAATAAAGGCCAACTATGTTTACTTTAAATGTTTAATCCGACATGTTTTCAAGAAAAATGAATAAAATGAATAAGAACAAGTGAGACGAAATGACACCACCATAATAAACGATGTCAAAGAATTGTATATGCTTTGACACATTTTTATACATAGTTTTTATATTGATGTATGTGGAAATTTCAGGCTATTTACATGTACATATACGTAGAAAGTTAAGTAAGCAATAAAAGAAATGTACTTAATGTTAAATATTACAATTTACTTGACAATATTCTTAACCAATGTTATATTGAAAATGAAACAGTGTCACATCGGTTACAGCATATGTCATCTGAGCAACATTCTATGTACAAAAGCATTAACAAAACTCACGAATCACATTAATAAAATCATTTAGTTTACATGAGCGTTATTTCTCTTCAACACATTTATACAGTATGTTCCCAAGGGGAGTTGATCTTGGGAAGTTTTATAGAACAAAGTTCGATACGAGCATAAAGGAAATGCCAACATGTGATTATTTAGCTGACAGCGCTGTATTTTGCGAATATACCGAAGAACTAAATATTAAAAAATAGCTTTGTTCAATTCAAAAGGATAACTAGAAAAAGCACACACACATATAAGAAATCAATGTATTGAAAATGAGTGGTTCATGTAAAAGATTATAAGGTTCGAGTGATGATCCGAAAATAACGAGACAAACGTTATAAAACAAAAACTGATTATCGAATAAACTTAAAACTTGAAACACCTATAATGGTCTTTTTTGCATCTGTTTGGAAAAGTTCATTAGTATCCGTTATCTATTGCCTGAATTGCATTGACCTTCGCTAGGTCAGGTAACACAGCCCGCTGCAAGTGTTTGTCATCAACGACGTCAGCGATGTCAAGTGTGTTATACCTTTTTTCGAAATATCTCCCACTGGCTATTATGTACCGCGTATGCCTGTTTACCCAGTTCTGATAGGTATTTTTGAACCACTCTTTATTAAGTGAAGACAGAATAGAGGTGCACGATTTTGCCAGGTACCGTGTTAACTGGACACACGATTAATGTTACACACCGATCTAACACTTGAAGGTCTTCCTGTTCTTTTTCTATCAACTAGCATTTTATCGCTTTCGCTAAACTTCTTATACCAACGGTAGACACGTGCCAGGTTTTTTCCCGGATGTTTGGTTAACCAAAGCGTTTTGAAGGTGTTTCGCCAACCTTGTAACAGAACTGAATAACAGCACGTTGCGCTATTTTGTCCGAATCGGACATTATTTCGTCTTTAGAACACGTATATTTTATACTGCATTACGAAGCCTGTTGTGTTGACGTCATTGCATTTTAATCGTCAATTGTTTGACGTCACATCACACAAATATCACTAATTTATGCGCAATATTTTGAAAGAAATAGTCCTTAACCAATATGCAGTGTTGTTTATAAATGACACAATTTTTGCCTGCGGCGCGATGGCAGATCAAGGTGATTGAAATACTACACATTTTCTTTAATTAACTTAGTAGGGATACATCTTTTAGTCTGCAGATAAATAAATGAATAATGTGACATAAGATGGTAATTTCAATCTTAATTACGTAAAGATCATCCCTCGTAAAATATACTACTCAAAATTTGCTAACGATCACTTTTTATACAGTGTGTTACTTTTGTGTATTTGTAATACATATGAAAATTGATTAAAAGGAATCAAATATAATTAGTTCGGAATTGATTTCTACGAAAATAATGACAATGGAAGTGTTCCTTATCGTGTGCCTGTTGCGGAAAGAGTGCGGTGGATGAAAATCAACATTTTGGAGATGACATAGTGAAATTAACATGACTGAACCCCCACCAAAACGGTCGTGTTCTGCAACGCATGCTGGAGCTAAGCGTTCATTTGGACTTCTCCAAA
>JAULCC010574800.1:0-10522 GCA_032358795.1 Nuttallia obscurata
ACGTGTATATCGCAATATGGGCATAAAAACGAGTAACTATCAGCATAACATTGTTGATAAACCTGACCCCCATCATATACAATTCAAATTTGCTTATTTATACAATATATGTGCACATGCGAATGCCATCGAACACATGGTGGTACACATTGAATAGTACACATTAATTTAAATCACATCACAAGACGTGATCGTGATTTTTAGCCATAAATTGAGGGTTTCGGATATACATTCCGAGCTGCTTACATGCCTTTGATTACGATGATAGTTAAAATAAATTAGTTGAAACATTGATCTATCAAATACAAACAGCTGATGGATTTTGACATACACATCAGCTACAGTTTTATTTATGATTATCCACACATTCACTTAATAACGCGATTTTAACATGTTTTTGAGATTTATTATGGATTTTAATAGTTATCAATGTATCGCTTAATTTTACCTTATCTATATATCCTACATTATGCTTGTAGTAAAAGTGTAAGTGTGGCAATTTTAGTATGTGTCATGAATTTTGTCTACATCAATTAGCCATGTTCTTTCTCGTCGTGAAGATCAAAGAGAGGAAATCGGCTTAACGACAAATCTCTAAAGATTATTACACAATCTCTTCCCGACTACATCAGTATTTGGTTGATGTTTGTCTATTTCATAAACGTCACGTTCTGTCAACTAGGGCTAATGGACGTCCTAGAGAAAGGGAAGCGAGTACAGAAAACTTTTCTGGATAAATCTCAGGTTCCTTTACGTGTCCAGTGTATAGAACTGATACACGTGGGGACTGAACCCCGGCCAATCAATCTATTCTGACAATTACTAACCAGTCGTAATGCTAACCAAAAATCCTAAACGCCAAGGAGGAAAAGTCATCACTATAAATTTAAAAGCAGTTGGTTTGACTCATCCGGGATACAAACCAATAACATCATTCGTGATCTTGCTATGTTTACTGGTTACACAACGATTAATTTGCTTTTGAACGTTTTCTATTTTAGAAATATCTTTCTGTGTAGATCAAATCAAATTAAAGAATAGTTATTATTTTACACTATTTTAGTTTGTCAAAGGCTATACTTAATCACTGAATCCAGAATTGCTTTAGTAGTTTCAACTAGCGGTGTGTTAGCAAAAATTAGCAAGTCGAAACAGTCACTTCTGGTTTCGTTAATTCGAGTTGGCTTATTCACTGGTTTAACTATACACACAGCATTTACAAAAAAAGCTAATTGACTTTTGAAAATGATAATGAGTAAACTATATATGAAAATCCGGGACAAATTTATTTTATATGTAATCAGAGTATTTAACCGTGTTTTATTTATTCCGTAAATTATAGGACCTTTGTGTCGTAGTCTTGCTCATCCTGGTTAGTCTACAATAAATTTTCTCTACATCTTGGCAAAACTGATTGTATTATTTTGGGTTCAAAACGTAGAATAAAACATTTTAAGGATTTCAAGGCTGTATGTAATGGATATATTCTGGAGTCCACAGAGTCTACAAGTTATCTAGGACTTACTATTGATAACACATGAAACTATTGTAAGCAACATTGTTAGTAATGTGAATTCCCGCTTTTAATGTTTGTATAGATAAGCCACAGGTTTTTAGATTTTAATATTAGAAAATACTTATGCTCTACAATGGTCATTTGGACCATTCGTGTTCCTCTTAGTACCAAAATTTCAATAAATGTCTAACAGACAAGCTACTGTGTCAAAATAAGACTGTTCTTTTCATTACTGATATGGGACATACAGAAACTGTTAACAATTGTGATCTTGCTGATATGACTTTGTTAAGCATAGAAAGCAGAAATAAGCAATTACGTCTCAACCATGTTTTTTAAATTGCGACCGGCATTTCTCCTTGATGCATGAATAAAAATTTTGTTCCTGACAAAGATGTTTAGTCGTATTCCACTAGGGCAAACATGTATAACTTTAGGGTTCCCAAGTGCTTCGAGAATGTAACATTATTCTACAATGCAATCAATGACTGGAATTCATTGTTTGATGTCATAAAAAAGATAGATAAATTTACCCTCTTTATTTGTTCTGTTACAACTCATTTCTTGGACACAGCTAAGACATTTTAAATCATGTGCACTAGTTGACGAGCTATATTTTATCAGTCAGTTGCCTTAAGTCCAAATACAATTCAGAACTATATATACAGAAATCAGACATATTATAGAAACAATATAGGTGGTATCTTCCAATTTCCAAAGTCTTCAATGTTTTGTTTTCGTTGTGTGTTTTAGTAAATTTCAATTTGTAATGTATTTGTCAGGTAAGTATAATTATCCTAGGACCTCATTGGAAATTATCTTGCGGGTTTTATGGGCTATCCTAGGTTATTACGCACTACTATA
The DNA here is from genome assembly GCA_032358795.1 of Nuttallia obscurata. NCBI lineage: Eukaryota > Metazoa > Mollusca > Bivalvia > Cardiida > Psammobiidae > Nuttallia > Nuttallia obscurata. The sequence goes on from JAULCC010574800.1 coordinate 2,381, forward strand.
TACAATCATATAGCATTGAATTTCTATTTAAGCTTTCCTCCTAAACCATAATTTACCATAGTTTCTGTAAGCTTTTGTAGTCTGTTATATAGTATAATTATTCTCTACGTGATACATGTATTATTTAGTTACTTTAATTACTCCAAAACTGCGATATTCAATAGCATTCTGTGATATGATATGGATTGATAAAATTATCTTTTTAACTAATTTATTAAGATTTTTATATGTGTATTTTGTGCAATATGTTGCACCTGATTAAACACCAATCAATCAATCATAGTATGAGTTAATTTTATATAAGTAAATATGATTTTGTGTTTGGAACTTCATTCGATCTAGTTTCTAACATTTACTTCACGTTATACTGCATTCCGCCACGAGATTTTAACAAAAACTATGTTAATGTATGACTTATTTCAGGCTTTCCTTGTGTCTATATAATTATTGGTCAGAATTCCCTCGTGATAAATTGCAATATAATAATAATTTTGAATATGACTTCCTCACGAACAAGGCCGGTCATCACATCCAGCCTTGTGTCGAAATAACACGCTTGCATGATTCAAGTTAATTCTTTTTATTCGGCAAACTAGACAAATCTTAACATGATAAGAACGTTTAGTTAATGTCGTTAAGCAACGGTGTTTTTGAAGCAGCTTTGGTAATATCCATTAATTGGCATATTTATCGGAACGTTCCCCCAAGACTGAAAGGAACTAAATTATGAATTACTGTGGAGATATCCTAAAAACAAATACGATAAGACACGTGCGCCCATTACGTTAAGATGAAATATTTCCTTGTTAACTCAAGACGATTGCGATGTACATTTTGCTGTTAGCGAAATAATAATAAATGAAAGAGTCAAGGAAAGAGTTCAGACACAGAGGCAATGATCAATATTGTAAAGTATTTTATAAAAGAGGCCTCTAAGACGCCGTTGACTTTGAAATTGTTTGGCCTTTGTAGTTGTGGGGTTGTGTGTCAACTTCCATTCGGGTCGTATTATTTAACATCCATACAAAATCAATTCTAAATGTGTAATGCTTTGACATTAACATTTCTCCCAATTCAATATTTTCCTTCCTCACACGCTTCAAACTTTATTTTATTGTCGTATCGTCTTTAACTAAGTGTATGATTAAATTCTGCCAGATATACCAGCTTCCTAATGATCAATCTCAGAACGTGAAAAAAACTTGTTATGTAAGAAAATAAGGCTTGCTTAACCCAACTTGATTATGCAAAAATATTACGAAATTCAGTCTGCACAATATGCATCAATACCTCATTTCAATCAATACTGCCATAGTTATAATCAAAAGACTATCAGTCCTAACATCGGGAAAGCATTAAAATATAAAAATCTTCAGAATGAAATTACAGTCAAAAACGCTTGAGAGATAAACAGGCTTATGTTTATCAGGACAACCCGAGTTCCCTTGGGCATTTTATCTGCCATGTTTCTGGGAAGTACAGCCATCCTATGAAGCCTGATGAAACATTCAGATTTTCAGTTTGCAAGGAGCTGAACTCTGAGCAATGAGCACAGCCCACTAGACCAGCCAAGCCCATTAAACGAGTATATCAGATGAAACCAGTAAAAGTGTCCTGCCTTAACGACTGCCTGGTAAGCTCAAGTAGTTGGGCCACCGCTTCCGGTAAAGGAGGCCGCGGGTTCGATCCCCAGCCTGGTCATACCAAAGACTTAAGAAATAATAATAATAGCTTGATAGTAAAGGCTTTCCCTCCTTGACACTCAGTATTTAAGGTTAGCATAACGACTGCTTTGTCGGTGTCAGGATTAAATGACCGGCCGTGGTTCAGCCCCACGTGTATCAGTGCTATACACTGGGCTTGTTAAAAAACATATGTCTCTGAAGAAGAGTTCTATGAATCCACTTGTCTCTCTCAAAGGACTATGGAACAAGGCGTAATACAAAAGCTCCTTGTGCGTAACGGGAAGTAATCACTAACAATGCATAACTTACAAAACATTATCAAAAGTAAGATAGATTTTTTGTTTGTTGTATTTACGTCACTTTCTGTCACTAGGGCTAATGGACGTCCCAGAGAGTGGGAAGGGAATACACAGAACTATACTGTAGAGAACTATGGTTCTTTAAAGTGCCATTATTTAACTATTTATTCATGAATCAAGATTATGTACCCTTACTTGTTGTTGAATCAGTTTTTTTGTATCGAAAACGAAAGTTTTTTCTGCTATAACAAGAAGTCCCACAATTTAGCTCTAACGTTGACGATTAAATCGTATAAAGTCAGCGATCTCCATGGCGCCGACTAATAACAAGTTCTTCCGTAAATGGCAAAGCTTTCAATTGAGCGTGGCATGCAACGCAGCGAATTTAAATGTGTTCGTTTTTGCCTGGTGTTCATTATCCATTAAGCGAATATACTCAAAAGAAACTACATGTGTATGCGGGTAAAGTATGAAACTCGTATAGCGTAACACAAATATATATATGCCCGTCTTTTTTCTGTTGTTAGTTTGAATTATTTGATAAGAGTTCTCTTTTTTTTTTTGCTTCGTTCGTTTAACAAATATAATTTATTTCAGGTTATTTAAATGAAAGGGTTCCATTAGAGGAGGATTAATAGGGTATTTGTGTTTTAGAGAGGGACATTGCATTTAAAAAGGCTTTGTGAATAATGAGTTTTTATTATCCTACAACAGAACATGTCAATTGTGAATTAACGCTATTGTCAGTTTTTGTTCGCAAAATTCGCGCGACTTGTTTTTTAAAAAGCGAGCTACCTCGACTTCTTCTTTCTTCCTACTCTGCTTTGGAACTACAGACTTATTTGAAACTTTCTATCTCTTTATTTCTCTCTCTCTCTCCCGTTCTCTCTCTCATTCCCATACAGAACTGTTTTTATATGTCATGACTTACACACTTTAAATTACATGCACAGAAGAAAGGCATTTACGTCACGTAATTCCACCAATATAAAACACGGGGAAACTCTATATCTTTAATTGGTACAAAACAATTCATTCTGCATAAAAGTTAGTTCTCTGTATATTGCAACAGTAAGAGAGAAACAACAACACCAACATACCTTACAACTTACAAGACGTCATTCTCAGCTTTAATCGCAATTATAATTTCAATACACAATTTCGTAACAGAAGCACGTGTATGTCATGCTTCACTTGATTGATACGCGGGCTATACTGTACATGTACGGACTTTGTAAGTGTTTCATTGATACATGCATATAGCTGACTTGGTAAAGAAAGTGTTTGATAAGTATATATAGGCTGGTTATAATGTGTATTTTATACATGTCTTTATTAAATTGTACCTGTTATAATAAAACAATATTATTATTATTATCATTATTATTTTTATTATTATTATTATTATTTTTATTATTACTATTATATACCAAACTTCTTAAGCACTTTTTTCATGTACATTAACACGTTCAAAAGTACTGTACAGTAAAAACCAAATAAATGATACAATATTTAAAAAAAGTAAACACAAAAAATAGAATTATAAAATGAAATATTCGAGACCGGTACGGATTTACATCTAGGCAAATAGCAAACGATATCATACACAACTATTACCTAACAGCCGTTTGCCATTTATTTGTAAATGTAAAGTATGTATTATAATGCTGATGTATCTAATTGATTTTGGGACTTGTGCATTTGTTTGTAAATAAAATGTTAGAATAAACATACTTTATACACAATGTCAATGATGTTGAAAGAGTTATACTACAGTTGAAATTAACGAATTGTCATAAAAAGTCTAATAAGTCGAATATTTGCGTTTTGAACTCCCTCATAAAAGAGTACAAACATCTAAAAACAGGCAGTATAATTCCACGCGTTATTATCACGTGACCAGGGCCCGTATTCATAAAGCTCCTGAGCAATTTAAGGACAATTAAAGGAGAATTGTTCTGTCTTGATTATCAATAAGTCAAACTAATAAGCAGGCTCACCTTAACTAACGTTATACAATCTCTCCAATTATCCTTGTTTTAAAGATATTTCAATTATTGCAGCTGCTATGAAGATAAGGACTTAGTTTTCGCCTACGAAGTTTTATGAAAACGAGCCAATAATTTTAAGGGGAATATTTTCCTTTTTCGTACCAAAACCCGTAACTTCGAGGCGAACACTTATTCCCCTTGGTCAAAATTGCCATAGCAGTAACCCCCACACTTCCATCTCTTTGATAGAAATAACAGAGTACTCAAAATCCCCTTGTCATAAATAGTAGGGTATTCAAAATTCCCCTGGTTGGTAGGGAAATCCACTCTGCAAAAATTACAAGGTTCTAATAACCCTTCATAATAAAGCTATATCAAATCCCTTTTGCATTACTAGGTACATTGTAGTCCAAGTTAAATTACAAAATAGCCCAAGATGTCAAATTCATCTTCAAGGAAGCTTCATGGTATTAGCATGGATATTTAAAACTGTTATAAAGTTGTGTAATGAATTAAGTTTTAGTACATCATTATGTCTTACACTTATTTATCTCACAGTAATGAAAATAATAATTAGAGAAACCTTTTGATCAGTTTTACACCTTTTATAATATTATCTAATATTTAGAGTTCAGCACCTTTAAATACACATAACGATTACCCGCGCAAGCATGGACCATTCTAACAAGATAGCAAGTAGCCAGATATATATGAATGATACTACTCACAGAATTCTGAAATTGTAGAAAATTCTCTAAATCTATTATTTCACCCCTTTAAAAACGTTAGAAACTTTTGTACGCTTATTTAAATAAATCTACTCAGATATCAGTTTCGGATGACTGAGAATAGAGAGTCAGTGTTCGACTAAAGTTGTTTAAAACTTAAAAGGTTAAATAGATCATGTTTTCATTACAGACTTCGTTTATGGAGCAAATAAATCAATATTTTCTGCAAGAGTGCATATGTATTTTATTTGTCTTCAAGAATGAACAATAACCCAAGTATATTTAAGCGCAAGGTAAAATAACTTTGAAATCCCTGGTCACTGAAAAACATTACTTGCCCTCATTACGTGAAACACATTGTTGTTAATGACGTTGGCCATATAATTTGTCAAACTTGCAATAGCCACGAGCTTGAAGATGCGGTCAACTTTGAGCAAGACCTAGTATGTTTAATTTGTCCTTGAAGCACCAAAACTAAGACATGATACCATTCACAGGTAACTGATGTTAATTAGTAAGTTAACATATTGAACTTTTTCCATAATCCATGAATGTGTTTTTATTGTACCAAATTCTACATGTGTACATACAAGGGTGAATAATCATGGATCTAGATGTATGTGTGAGAGTATAATATTATGCATGTTTAAATATGTAGGCAGTATGTTTGTGCGTGTTGGTAGAGAATGTATACAAATTGCAAAGCCTAAATATAAGGTAGCCTATTTGGTAAAAAGTTATATAATATTTTGGTTCAATTCTATAAGCCAAAATGAATTCTATTCACCTGTGTGTAATCACTGACAGTATGTAGCATTTATTTACTTGCTTCGTTTTGAAAAGTTTATCCAACGAACGCAAATGAAAATATATTCTGTACCACAACATGTCTTGTGAAAATCATATTATACATGTAGATATGAAATATTGTAAACACCGGAAACTTTAAAGTTTACTTGAAATAAAATATGTTTTGTTCTGTTTTGTGATATAATTAAATAGGGACATCCACACATAATTATCAAATTGGTCATATCATTTCAACCAGTTGCCGGATATCTACGGATTACTATTGTAATTATCTATGGAGCTACATGAAACTAATTTTTTATACAGTTGAATGCTACAAGGTTTATAAAACATAAATTAAAATAGTTTGATGATTACTATAACTCGCTCTTAACTATTACTCGAAAGGCCCAGGCCGTTAGTATTTTTTTCTGGGCAGACAATTAATCCTACATGTGCCTCGTTCCAACAAGGTGTATAAATGGGTACATGTGAAGGTGTACATGTAGGCCAATGTGTCGTGGCTGCATCTGCTCCATGTGTTCACGGCCGACTTACAACCTGATATTGGGGGCCAAATAGGTAAAGCACATTTAAGCGTATGTCCATTATGAAAAGGTTATGTAAGGGTTATGTAAATGTGCTAAAAAAAAGAAGAAAAAAAACGGAATTTTGAAATATACTTGTATTTTAGTTTTGAATCAATTTTGGTCGTCCTCTATATACACCCTTTACTCTACAATAAGACCTGTATCTATTCTCGCATTCGGTCGATCGGTTTGATTTTGATCAAGTTGTACGTAATAAATTTTGGTTGCTTCATCAAACTAGGGGAACTAAACTTTACCATGGCAATTTGGGTAAGTCGCAATGTGACACGAATTGTGTTAGAACGACTTGAAATCTAGTTTCAAAAACAATAAATACATAGAAAGTAAAACATGATTAAGAGACGCATTCATCAACCTACTTACATGGGAACAATATCACTTACATGTCTGTGACAATCCAGTTTTTATTAGACTTGTTGTTCACATTCTAAATCTAATTTTAATCATATCTATAACATGTATTTTCTATTAAAGTTATTTATTTACACAACAATAGAAGCCTGACAACAACATCAAAGGCGTTCTAGAGTTTGTAAAAGTCACAAATAGGTTTTGTTACCCTTAAATATATGTAAATTTGAAACGTGCAACATAACAAAATTGTTAATTGTAGTAACTGCACTAATTTGTGTAAGGATTTACTATGCTAAGGTTAATGCAATGTTACTATTATTCAAATATATTAACTTCATCGGTCATCGAAATGATATTATACTATCATTCGGTAATGATATATGTTTGTTCATAACTTCAAAACATATGTGAAATTTAAATTTGTATATAAGTTATTAATTTCCCAAACGTCCTATATACTTATATGTAGATATATGAGCCGCATTTAATTCCTGTCTAGTTTGTTTCAAAAGTTACCCAGAATGATATTTATTTACTTTTTAAAAATGTTATTGTTTTCTTGTTGTTGTTTTGTCTTCGAAAAACAAAATAAATCAAATAAGTTAGACTAATCGCCTGAAGCACCTCTTGCTTCTGTATTTTTTATAGTTATAAATTAGTTCTTCTCACTACTCTAACGTATGCCTCCAACGTTGTTTTAATTAGTTTTTATCAACTTTTTTTACTTTTATCTACAAAACAGCTGCTGCACTAACCTTTAATCCGTCAAATGTAAGATTATGAGAATTTCCCCTGATTGTTCTTCAGCGATAATATGTATCCATTCACAAGTTCAAGACTTCACATTTCTTTACTTTCCCGTGATGCAGAGCATTGCCGAAAATGAGAGGTTAAAACCGCTTCGATAGCATCGCATAACCTTGGTGTGCAATTCAGTTATCGAGAGTATGTTCTTCGAGCTACGTATGGAAACTGAATATCGATCTGGAGTATTGAGAACAGAGGCTACATTCACTTCACTGAAAACGATGTTCGGTTCTTAAATAAGAAAACAGCATTACCAAATGATTATGACGGGCAGTGCGTCCGCGGTCTAAATCTATACAATTATCTTGATACAATGATGAATTAAGACGTTTATCTTAAACATGTCTGATCGACAGAAAAAAATATTAGATCTATATTAGTTTAAGAAGAAAACTAGACCAAAAAATATATCCTCTAATTATGAAAGCAATTGAATACAGTACATCTGACATATATCGAGGATAAAGTTCACATCTACGTATATGAAAACATATAAATGTTGAAAATATAACATTTGACTAACATCGAGGTAAAGTTAAGACAAGTATATATAAATTTACATATATTTTGACATAAATCGTAGATAAAGTACACATACGGCTATGGAAACATATAAATGTTGAATATAATATATTTGACTTACATCGAAGTAAAGTTCAAATATTTATATAAAAACTTACATATATAATGAACACAGAACATTTGACTTAAATCGAGAATATAGTTCACATCTTCGTATATGGAACAAATAAATGTTGAATCTATATAGGATCATAAATGAGTTTTTATTTAATAAAAAACATTCTTCAACGAGTATAAGGAAACTTTATTAAGCGAGCCTTGGCGAGCTTAATAACAGTTTCCGATACGAGTTGAAG
>JAULCC010574911.1:0-10522 GCA_032358795.1 Nuttallia obscurata
CTGCAACAACACAGTTTAGAAAACATTCTAATTGTTATGGACAGATTGCATAGGGGATATAAACTTGTAAAATGTATTATAAATTCTGACTAAGGATGAATTTTTACAAGGTAGCTCGATTGACGGTCGTTAAAGACAGGAGACACTGTATAAATGAATTTGAAACATGATAGATAGATAGATAGATAGATGTTATATTGACTTATACATAGGTACATAGTCATTCAACAACTGATACAATGCAGAATAATTACATGAAACGAAATAGGGACAACCATGACCCCTCCAACTCTCTCTCTTTCTCTCTCTCTCTCTCTTACTCACTCTCAGTCTCTCTTAACACACACAAAGACACAATCACACACATATTTTATAAAAAAAACACAATGCTTTATGCTCCGATAAAAAAGTATCAGATAATTATACGGAGGAGGTAACGATTTAAACTTTCTAGTTATCACACTATCGTAATTCTATCAAACAAAACTATAGAAATTGTGACTCGCTAAAATGACTCTTTAATGTTGTGCAACTCTTTTTCTTTTGCTAAAAAAAGAGATAAATTTTAATCTTCATTAACTAAGAATAAAGAAAAAACAACATGCATCATTTTTTATATTGGATAAGGAATTGTTATGTAAATATTATTCTATGAAATATTTTAACTTTATCTGGTTTGAACACCATATAATCATCGCTGCTAATAAAGCTTCAAATTTCAAGTAAGAAATAAGAGATGTATTAGAGAACAACATACGTTTGTTTTTGTGTAGATTACGCTTCCAACAGGGTAGGTCATCAGCGCAAGCGTTGTTGAACACACCTGTTACAAGATGGGCCATCGGCGCTGACGTTGTGAACACGCCTGTTACAAGATGGGACATGGCGCTGACGTTGTTCAACACGCCTCTTTTAAGATGAGCCGTCGGCGCTGCACTCGGAACTCCTCAGTCGATTCCGGTGCCCTTCATCTAACCTCGGATGTATGATGGTAAGGGATATGTAGTCACGCCAGTACATTTTGTGATTTGCCGCTGCCGGTTTACTTACATCCGAAAACTAACCGCCCTTGAAAAGCTTTAGATTTCGACAATCAATGTGATCTTTTGTTATTTGCAGTCAAAAATTTCAAGTTTTTATACAAAAAACAACCTAGCGCTAGCGTTGTTTAATACGCCTCTTACAAGATGGGTCATCATTGCAAGCGTTGTTAGGGGCCTCACAGTTACAGTGTACATGTAGGTCACCAGTTCTAGCTTTGTTGAACATGTTTCTTACAAGATGGAACACCAGCGCTAGCCTTGTTGTACACGCCTCGTACAGGTAAATGTAGGTCATCAGCGCTAGCTTTGTTGAACACACCTCTTACAGAGTATATGTAGGTCATCGGCGCTAGCGTTTTTGAACACACCTCTTACAGGACGGGCCATCATTGTTAGCGTTGTTAGGGGCCTCACAGTTACAGTGTACATGTAAGTCATCAGTTTTAGCGTTGTTGAACACACCTCTTACAGGACGGGTCATTAGCGATAGCTTTGTTGAACACTCCTCTTACAGGATGGGTCATCATTGCAAGCGTTGTAGGGGCCTCACAGTTACAGTGTACATGTAGGTCATCAGTTCTAGCTTTGTTGAACATGCCTCTTACAAGACGGATCATCAGTGTTAGCGTTGTTGAAAACGGCTTTTACTGGATAGGTCATCAGTGCAAGCTTTGTTGAAAACGCCTCTGACAGAGTTGGTGTAGGTCATCATTGTTGGAGTTGTTAAAAAGCCTTTTTTGCATGGTAGGTTTTCAGCGATAGCGTTGTTGAACACGCCTTTTACAGGACGGATCATCAGCGCTAGTTATGTTTAACATGCCTCCTATAGGATAGACCATCAGCGCTAGCGTTACTGAACACGCCTTTTACAGGACGGGTCATCAGCGATATCGTTGTTGAACACGCATCTTACATGGTAAATTTGAACTTGAATTAGAACCTGCTCGATCAACGTTCTTACCATATAGGTCATTTGCTCTACGTTTGATTTTGATTTTTTTAATCTGGAGATTGAACACTTAAAGAAAAGAGGCAATTAACAATTAATCAATTGCACAGATGTTTAATCACGTTTATCTTTTACCTGTAAAGAGGTTTTAAAAACTGATGAGTTCTGACCATATATTAAAGCCATCTCTCTTTCACTGGTAGACATGTTTGCTCATCTTTATAAGAAAATAAAAATGCACGTATGGTAGCCTGAATATAACCACCCTCTCTCCAACAACATTTCATCAACAAAATGGTGAAACCTTGTCATAATAAGAATTTGCTACATGTTTTATTTCCATACATATGACAACATACCCAGCAAAACATAGAGGATCTAACATGTGCTGTTATGGCATATCGCAATTTATTACACTAGGATAATAATACTTTTTTATAGCATACCACAACACAATAGAGTAATATAGCTTAGCCAATAAAACCCACATCTAGGCTGTATTTCACTAGTGTGTAAGAAAGTCATGGTTTCATTTACAAAAATTTACAAAACATAAAAATCATTTTTGATTAAAATAAACGAACATGCCTTTCTTTATATAATTACAATGTATTATTATGCTTTTATACATAAACAAGTATATACAAATATAGCAGATATTGTACACTATCTACATATCAGCACTTACGTTATTCAAGATATATAAAACCTCTTTTTATCTTTCATATATAACCATCTAAATGAAATGTTTGTTTGATTAAAATACACTTAAAGTTAATACTAAAACTTGATATAAGAATATCGGCCATAACAAGCCACGTGATAAACGTACTTATGAAATCGAATATTACCCCAAATCTGATCCGAGATAAACTGATTAACAGAGACTGATTGTATTACAAAATCTGGTTACATTCTTCTAGTTACTACGAATGGCATGTGATGCAATTAAAAATGTTAACGCCTTCACTGCCTTACCCCGAGTTTTTAGTCATATGCAAACAGCTTGGATCCGGATGAGACGCCGAGTAACTCGGCGTCTCATCCGGATTAAAGCTGTTTGACACTCAGCCAATTGTTTTGTCAAAAATTAGTGAATCTGTGAAGTTACAAAATGAGGCAGACGAAATACTGCGCATGCGCGGTATTGCCTTCGGCAGTGAAGGGGTTAATTTGAAAACTCTCTGTCTGACATACGCAATTGAATAGTATATTTGCTGTAGCGGTGAAGTTAAGCAGAACGTTTCTGTAAAGATGTTCTCGCGTACTTTCTATATTATATGCTTTAATCGTACTTGGCTTTAATGTCATGACGTCAGTATTAAATACATTCGTAATTCATAGTGGAGAAATGTTTCGATCAGTTAATTCTGTCGTTCGATAATACATATAAAATTCACATTCAATTTTGTTTATAGACCAATACGAGGATAAAACAACATTGTGTTGGTAAAAGGTAAATATTGTCTATTATAAGCAAACAGAAATTTCAGTTAAATAACTTTGATTACATAGAGCATTAAAAGTACTTAACATGTAACGTCATAAACACCGACTTACAAAGAATACAAATGCGGGTATTTATATGGCAGTGTGAAATATAGCTGTTTTATTCTATCATCAGACTGACATGGGTAAATAAACCCCCCATGAGATAAACTAAGCTTTATATCACGGATGCACTACTTTTTATGCGCGACATCACTAATTTTAGTGCGACAGATTTTCTCTAATAACTTGTTAAAGGGACTTCACACGAAAAATTTATATTCACTCTTTTTAAAAGTTTTTTAAATTAAATTGAATGATAGGATAAATAGAATACTAGGTTAGTGTTGAATAAATGGAAATTTTATTATGCTCAGCTTGCCAAGGCTCGCGGTTTAATATTTCCTAAGCCTCGCATGATAAACTCTCCCTTTATTCAACACTAACCTAATATTCTCTATATATACCTACAGAACAAAGGGCTTTGCACCCAGTACACATTAAAAAGTTGCTTAGGGGTAGTACAGCTTATTCAATAGAAGAAAGTATACATATTTTTGATGCTGTTCAAAAGTATATTCTCGATACTAAAAGATTTACGTAACAAGCAAATATATTAATCTTTACTTACGTTATCTTTTTAAACTTTAAGAATTTACTGTAATGGAAATTAATGCTAAATTGTATTAACCTTTAGCGGGTTAGGATTGATGAAAAGCACTAACGGTCATCCTATACCTATTCAGCATGTGCACCCATCACAAGCAGTTGTTAGTACCTCAAATATGTAGTAACCTTGCTCTTGATTTTGTAAAAAAAATTTTGTGTGTGGTTTTTGTTTTGTCATTTTAATATTCCTTTCTTGTGTTTTCATGTGTTTTTATTTTCATTTCTTATACTCTTTGATATTTCCAATTTGATGTATTAATTATACACTGGTGACATCAAGTGACTTTACAGGAATATATATATATTGTATGAGTTTGTAAGGGAGTGTCGTAACTAATGTTGGTAGAACTTGTGGCCCAACCTGTTTTCATTATGCATTATGAAATAAAATATGTTCAAACTCAACTAGAACAAAGCTTGCGCTTCCTTTGAAATAAGTGTAAGCGTTATCTTTCAGTGTGATGTATAAAATGTCTTAAAACGTAAATAATCAGGGTAGTTAGAAACAAAATATGAACCTCTAGTTTATGCGGGAAAGTGGAAATGCATTCATGAAAAAATGAAAGAGCGAATTTTATTAAAAAAAACAAAAAAACACGTTTTCAAATTGCTTTTGTAAAATTCTTATTATTTCTATATTTCACAGAAGACCTGTGGGTAAAATGCTTGGATGACACTTATCAATAAAGTATGAGAAACAACCTCTCTGTAGTAAAGTGCAGTAACACAATACAAATTACCTCATGGTGTAACACCTCCTCAAAAGTATCGTTCAAAAACTACCCAAAAGGAATTACAACAATATGTTTAACCTCTTTTCACTTTAGCCATGGACTAGCGACGTCAAAAATGCCCCCAACCCCTTTCCGAAAAATCAATAAATCAAAATAATAATATTCTTGATGAACATCAAAGAATGTAGCATTCCTTTATTGAAAAACTCCCTCTTTAAAACAACGCTGTCAAAAGATATCCCAAAGACTATCCTACAACGAAGTAAAACTCAGTGTTACACAACTCTTTCTTAACACTGTCAACAATATCCTATAAAAATTCCACAATATAGCACCCCCCGGTAAAGCAGCACTATCTCTAAATTAACCTTGTCTATAAGTATCCCAAAGACAATTCTAAAATGTAGTATCCCCAACGGAGCAACACTCTCTCTCTCTCGTGTAACGTTGCCACCCTGAAGAAACGTGCACCATATATTTAACATACGTCGAGCAGCATCTGCTAGGATCAACTGTTGTCAAAAGTTATCCCAAAGACTAATTCTTAATACAGTATTCCAAAATGAAGTAGCACCCTCTCTAAAATAACGCTTTTTGAATGATATCTATAGTAACATTGTCAAAACTTATTGTAATGAACTCGCCCAAAATATTTTACTTTTGTCGACCACCATCCTCTCTAAAGTAGTGTTGTCAAAACGTGTCCCTATAATTATACTCAATGATATGGTACTCCCCTGTAGTGCAACATCCAGACTGGACATATTTTGTCACAATCATCCAGAAGAAACACGTGTTTTGTATTATACCTACATGCAACGACAGCCTTTTTAATGTTAAGTTGTCGAATTTACCCAAAAGAAATCCAAGAATATCTGTACCCGCGCAGAGCAACACTTCCACTCAACTAACGTTGTTATGTGTTTTCCAAAAGGCACTCTTATCAGTACAGTTAACTAAAAGTATTGCTTACATGTGCTGCTTTCTTTGCTGATTTGCAAGTATGCATGCTTTTATTTGTTTTGAAGTATTTAAGAACGAGCACGGTTACTATTTCTTTCTTAAGGTTGATTGTAAGAAAGCTTGTCAAACTTGTTCTATAAGCTTTTTCAACCGTGTTTATCATTAGAAACCAAACGTAGAAGATTTGTCCTAAACACAAGCTTGGTAAGTATTACTTTCAGTGTCGACAGAATATGACAGACTATTTAAGGTTTCATACTTTGCAGCAGGCTAAGTGCGTTTGCACTTTTTGTTTTCAAAAGCAGAAAAAAGATTGTGTACATCCCCCATTATTATGTTGTTAGATCTACCAAACTTATATGTGGGTCTTTAGCATCTGAGATTAACTGTATAACTCAACCCTGAACATTAAGTTGACCAATTCTACATGAATGTAAGAGCCTAACCTAAGTCGAGCTTTTAATTCAAACCGTGTCAAATATTTAAGACTTAGTTCACATAATTTTATATTATTTTATTACATGCAAAGTACTTCTAGGTTTCAGTACATTTGTGTTGTCGCCTGTAGGTCACAATAATGGAAAATTCAACCATTATAAGTTGTAGATGAAAACATTAAATGACCTTCGCGGCACTAGTTTTTGTATCTCGGAACAATTTCGTAGACCCACCAAACGTCCTCAAACCAGCTGAACGAATACGAGTAAATGAAGTAAACATCAAGCATACAGCAGGGAGGGGGACGTGTGATTTGAAGTAAGAAAATATAACTATTCTGCCACGGAGCCCCCCCCCCCATTATAAGTAAATACTATTGTATATTCAAAATGCGCTTTGTAATATCACCTCATACAACGTAAATGGGCACAGAAAATAAAGAAGACTCCAGTACGGTCAAAAGGTAGTTTCAAATGGTATTACAGGTTTAGTACACTAAGTTGACGTTGCTTAGCACAAATAGACAATTACGTTAAGACCTTAACAACACATGATTTAAACTTTTGTTAAAGCCTTAGCTTAATTCATAAAGGAGTTAAGTAAATAATTTCTTAACATGCGTCTTTTTCCAAACTTTCTGTTAGTACACTTTAACAGACGTATTAATAAGGTGGCTTCAAAAACAAGATTCAGAAAGGAACGCAATAGGGTATTTGTACAGCTAATAATAGTATTTTAATCCCAGACTCAACTGCCAAAATCGTGACAATGTCCAGTTGCTAATGATCTCATGGACTTAGCCGAAGAGTATAAAATGTGGCGGTCACAGTGGTGCTGAACAGTGGAAGAAGGAAACCCTAAAACGGTAAGTTCGAATCTTACACTTAACAATATATGTCCGCAATACTTTATCATGCAGATTTATTTTTTACATATTACAAAACTGACTTGCTGAATAGTCATACTTGTATTTTTAACTGTTGTCATAAACATGTTGTCATGAATGTTAAATGTAGTCATGACTGTGATGTCATGTTTTCATGAATTTGTTAATGATACAATTATTGATGTGTGTATTCATATATATTGTTTTATATGCCTAGTAGTATTGTCGCCGAGCTATGACCACTATCAACATGTTTGCAAAACTAACTTTAATTATACAATAGTAGGACTTGGAATTCAATGAAATATTATAACTCAAGATGTTTTCCTTTCATTAAATTGAGAATGTATGTATTTTGTTCAATTTCATAATATTCATTAACTCCTAGATCAATCCATTTTTGTGGTTGGTTGTACTTGAGACCAGTTCACAAGAAGTTTGTTAAAACAATATATATGATTCGGTCGTGTGTAATAAAACATCCTTTTTATAATCCATTCTTTCTTAAATTTCAATTTTGGAGACATAAACAATTTAACAACGCCTAAAATCGAATAGCAAATATATAGCTTATTTACACACTGCTTTACATTTGAAATACTGAAATATGATACGTTGCTCTATAGCTTAAACTCTTCTATAGTTGACAAATAGTAAATTGCAAAATGCAAATTGTTCTCTCCCGATCGGATACCGATATGGTGATAATTGTGGTTTGTATTTATGTATGCATCAATGGGGTTTTTGTGCTAAGCATGTTAAATATGATCAATGGTAAATTACGTTAAATTGCATTCAGATGTTAAATGTTATCTTTAAACCTGTAAATACGGTGTATTGATTCCGGTGTATTTGAAATATGGTATGATAACGGACACATTTAACATAAAGCCTGCTGCAAAAATGTTGTCTGCTAAAACTGTCGTCTGCCCAGATTTTAGAATTCACCAGAATCGCCCAATATTTGGAGAAACAATTGGCCGAGTGTCAAACAGTCTGGATCCTGATTAGACGCCGAGTTACTCGGCGTCTAATCTGGATTCAAGCTGTTTGCATTTCTTTCACGTCGGCCTTAGCAGGCTAAAGGTTAAACAATGCTGGCCACGTAGTATTAATGGCGTATAGTTGCTTCATGTGCGTTCGGGAAACAGTCGCACTATAGTCAGAAGTATCTGTATAATATGGATATTTCTTTTGCGCATCCATACCGCACATGACACATTTCTAAGCACCCACCCAGCATTAACCGTGAAATCTGTAAAGTAAGACAATTTATAACTTATAAGGAGCATTAGGGCAACTCTTAATTGAGTTATGCCGTGATAAATACACCCAAGACCATTCATAAGTTGCCGATGCAATGCTTGTATCAGGAATATCATTCTATATAGGGCGTCACATACCAGCACAGTGACCGCCCGGTTAGCTCCTGTGGTAGAGCGTCCGCTTCCGGTTTTTATCATATAAACAAACAAACAAAAACCAGCACAGTGATGGATTTTTAATATCAGATTTAGGAACGTCCAAACAATCCACATTATATTTTCACGGTGAGTCAGTGAGGTTTTAGGGGAGTGGGAGGGATATTTGATATTGTCGAATCCTCTTTGTCTCACTTCTTTTACAAATAGTAGCAAAGTATTGTTTAAAAACATTACGTAAATAGAGGATCTTACATGAGTGCTTATTCAATATCATATTTATGAAACGAGTTTACTAAACACATATGACACGAGCCATGGCGAATGTCATATGAGTTTAGTAAACGAGTTTCATAAAAATGATATTGAATGAACACGAATCTTACATTCTATTTATCACATATAGAGAAATAAATAAAATTGCACAAAAATGCACACTTACCACTTTTTATCAACTGGTTTCAAGTTAGAAGTATGTAACTAGTTACATATGATATTTATGTCACTGCTTTATGGCACTCCCAGAAGCCAATGTATGTGATAAATAAAATAACTATTTGTTTTCACTGAGACACACACGTGTCCTATTAAGTATCCTTGTTATCATTATTATTTCTATTGTTATTAATTACTTTTATTCTAGTTATAATTTGAAGTATGTTACTCTATGAGGTAATACATGTATTCAATGTCTCATGCTTTGTTAATTTACAGATGAAGGTCTTTATTGCTCTATTGCTGTTGGCAGCGGTGGCATACGCCAGGCCGGTGAGTTTATTTTCTTACTTTAAATACTGTCATGTGATAAACTCGTTTGTTTTAAGGAAATGAATGCAGTTATCTAAATTTGAAACTAATGCAGATTTTATATATTATTTATGCAGAAGACATCATCGCGTTTAAACAAAGAAAACCACAAGAAATACACCTGATCAAGAAAAGCACTTTTTTAATCATAGTTTTACATATATTTACATACAACATTAGTATATTCAATATATAAGCGATAACAAAATTGGGCAACATAGTATTGCAATATTACAAACAGCATCTGAGACCCATTGACAAATAAATCAGCCGGCTTATAATGTATTTCAGAAATAATCCGAATGACGTCATTGGCCATATGTTTTCAGATCTCAATGAAAAATATAATTGATGAGATTTTTTGCTAAAACTCTGATCAATACACTTTATTAGCAAAACAGTTTATGTAAACTTGTCTATAAAATTGGGGTATTTTACTACCCTTGACGTCACACCATCATTGGTCAAATCTAGTCGTATGACGTTTAATTGGATTCATATTATACAATGTATGACCCCCCCCCCCCACCCCCACGTTGATTTTACTAAATAGTAACGTTCACTTCATCATTGGTCAACATACCGAATAGTAAACTTTCAATGCAATTTGAAACGTATAAAAATATACATTAAATTGCAGTTGTAACAGATATTATGAAGTACTATCAAAGTTGCTCACTCATACTGTAAGTCGAAATTATTTTAAGTTTATTAAGTTATTTTAAGTTAAGCTAATTAATGCTGAATGAAACTTCCTCGGGTTTAAATTGCGTAAAACATCAGTGTATGTTTAATATTCGTGGTTCTGTATATTTACATGTAGACGTATTTAAAGTAAAGGACGATCCTTATCGGTATGGCTATGGTGTGTGTATGTGTGTATTAAGTATATCGGTCTAACATCCGAGCTGGACTTAATATAACAACATGTATGTAACTCGCTGTAGATTTATCAATAAACATTACAGAAAGAAGTAACATATTTTGAAGATTGTTTGCACGTAACTAAATGACTTATCAAAATCTCGGGTGATTCGATTAACGAACTTTTTATTGATATTATGCAGGGTGGTGGTAAGAAACCCGAGGGTGATGAAGAAGTACCAAAAGCTTTTAAAGCTCTC
>JAULCC010575133.1:0-10521 GCA_032358795.1 Nuttallia obscurata
CGCAAGCCAGCTGGGAGGTTTTTTCACTTACCCAGACCGGGATGCGAACCCACCGCGGTGAGGGGCTGAGGGATTGCAAGTCAATGACTATAACCACTCAGCCTCGGAGCCCCCCCCCCCCCCTCATCCCCAAGCATGTTCGTATGCACAGATAAATCTTTGTTTTTGAATATTGTTATAAAACTTTAACCAAAACAAGTGTCGTCTGCTAAATTCTATTTGTTTGTGATATCATTTCATTTCTTTTAAAAACGTTTGTACAAGACATTGTACCAAACAGCTTGAATCCGGATGAGGCACAGACTTATTCGGTGTCTCATCCGGATTCAAGCTGTTTGCAAATGGCGTAAAACTTGGGATAATAATACTTAAAAAGTTTATATACTTTACAATATACGGTGAAAGGGAAATAATTCTAACACGCAGTATTTCCTTGTTTTAAGGTGTTGTTTAATTTTGTTTATGACTGATCCAAGTGGATAATGTATTTATCATTTACCGTAGGCCTTGGTCTCAGCATCACTTTACCGTAATTGTAACCATATCAAAATTGTTACGAATGTGATAAAAAGGTCATATGTTCGTAAACAAATCTTCAGGTGAGAAAATAAGGTCATATGTTCGTAAACAAATGTTCGGGTACCAAATCTCATAAAGCATGCAGAAAATATTTGGCTATATCCGCTTCACTCTCTCTCTCTAGGGAATGCATTAGCCTTAGATGGCAGAAAGTGACATAAAGTAAACAAACATGAAACCTTATAGAGATCAGTGTTTACATAACTCATTTGAAGGCATCGACAACTTAATATTCAAACATTGGAAAGAGGCGAAATCGCACCATATTTAACAGAGTCATACCTTTTTCCATACTTGGATTTTGTATTATATTTTTTTGGTTATTCTGACAAGGTGAAAGATGGCGACACAGGTGATCACAATTCGTTTTATAATAACAATTGATGACATTTTCCCCAGAAATGTACACACGTTTCGGAAATATTTAACTTAACAAGAGTACGTCAAATAAAACGTCTTTCGTTGAGAAGCACGATAACGTTTCAATGTCATGGAAAAAAGTAGTTTTGGAACAATATGCACTAGAATATCTTAGTTTAAACGTATTTCTATTTTCTGTTATCATGCAAAATATAGATATATACTACTCAAAATTTGATAAGGACCATTTTTGTTTTCTGCTACTAGTATTGTTTGAGTTAACACACTTAACAGTTTATGATATATTAAGTTGTTTTTGTATTGTTTATTTGATAAAATCAGTTTGCTACAATGTAGTCATCTAAGTTGAATTATTGAACAAGCACACGAGTTATATAAGCTGGAAAACTTGAAAATTCGTAAGTACGCGGAAATTTAATAAAATGGTTATTTTCCCAAAATGCTGCATGGAATAAGTTTCAATATCTTGTATGGTGGCCACGAGCATTAAATAAATACAGCCTGACAGTGCCGGGTGATCTTTGTGGAATTCTGTTCCGCTCCTCTTGTTAGAAAGCACAATGTTCTGCAATGGTGACCGACTGCACATGGCGATAAGATAATTGCCCTCTGAAGCATGTCCCAAGCATGGATTGAGGCACCGGGATCTGGCAGGCCATGGCAAGAGCACGATTGTTTTACGTGCAGTTTATAAGTTACTGAGGCGGGCAGTGTGTGGGCGAGGATTATCCTGCATTTGAATAAAACCTTGACCTGCATATAGTCGGCGTACATGTACGTCAAGAATCTCGAGACAATACCTTTTATATCGAGGCATTGTTTGCGGTGTTAAATATGGCGTTACATTTGAGTGCAATTAGTAACCAAAATATTATACAGGCACGTATATATTTATACGTGCACGTAAAATATTATACCTGCAGGTGTATTTTATATTTTGATGTGCACGTATAAATGGTTCTCCGATCTATTTAAACGCACCTGCAAGTTAAAATTATTTGTTAATTTATTAACGAACGTCAGTATAGAAAATTATTGTAAAACTATTATTTAAGTATTGAATCTTAAATTAATTATAATCTATAAGCCAGTATTAACCGAGTGCAAGCTTTACATCTTGGATGTCGATTTATCCACACATCGAAGGTAGCGGTGTTTTCTTTGGTTCGAAACAGCACGCAGAATAATATACATTTTGGTAAGAGTGAAATATATCTGCAGGTATATTAATACATTTGCATGTCTAAATATATACGTGGAGGTATTAATATAATCCTGCACGGGTATATTTCATACCTGACCGTACAGGTATGTGCATGCACGTGCATTCCTTATTACTAGTAGTGTTTCTAATTTTCATATACCTTAATTGTACGCCATAGTTTAATTAGTTGTATATTCATTAGTTTGTTTAGTCAAAATATCTGAAACTGATTTGAAGACAAAATATAGTAAAGGTTGGTTTTAGTGAAAACAAATAATTCGTATACATGAAAAACTCGTTTTGGACAGAAAGGCGACCGGGCAGATAAGGGTCTTCAAGGACGAAGGAGAAGACAGGCACGCGCACAATGATATGCAACAAATATTTTCTTTCATTAAAGGAGGCTTGAATTTGAAAAAAGGCATTTCTCATCTAACCTGTCTTTTGTAGAAAGAGATATTTTGAACAAACTCTACTCTGTCGACGTTTACTGCATTTACGATTTTACAAGACCTGATTAAGTTGTTGCGTTTTATCTATGACGAGCGGCCGAAGCTCGTGGCTTCTTTTTCACACAAGCCGGATCTGTGACCCACGTTGCAGTGAAATGGAGCTGTATTGGAATAAAAAGTTGAATTTGACTTTATATTCGAATTGTTTTTTATTGTAGACTTAAAAACAGAACAGAACGTTCCGCTACCACCACTGATATAAGTTTAGCAAAGGTCCATTGATAGTTAGTTATGGACAGGTCGAAAGAATGTGATTAAATGGCTTTACTGTATACTTTTGTTGTGGCTCTAGAAATTGGATAATAAACAGATTGAATTTAGTGTACTTACAATTTCTTTCTACAGGTTACTAATTAAGTTTTTACACATGTAATTTTCTAGACACGTACATCGCTTGAAATTAGGCTTGTAATAGACAACCCGTCAAATTTTGATTGGAACAGCAAAGGCATGAGCACCAAACATTCTGCGAACATTTGCACCAGTTTTTTTTCTAAATTCAAACATACTTGATAACTGCCAAGTTTAAAGGAAGCAGTTTGCACAGGTGTTGCATGCGTAGGAGGTTGAGGTTATTGGTGGTTGTATTTCTATACAACACTTCAGTTGAGAAAGCGATTATAATTGAAATATCGGAATGATTTTCCAGACAATATGAAGGCATAGAATAATTGCATGTATTGTCAATTATATGATTAAAAATTATCTATAAGGTTGGAGGCTGTTATTGATTGTGGCAGTGTTTTGTTTTCTTTTTTATGTGTCTTTCGTTGGGGTCAGGTATTGAGGAAGGGGGTGTTCTTTTATTTCGCAAACATATTTTTCATGTTTAGAGCCGATAGAGGTGCTGGATTATGAGACGGCTTGAATTAAATGGATAGGTTTATTTTGTCTGTCTATCATTTTATGATTTTATTAATTTCTGATATTTCGCTTCGGATATTTATATGTTATTTCAATCGAGTTGTTTCTGAAATCCCTGCAATCTGAATGTTTTAAATTGTGATTCATCTGAAGAAACAAAACAATATATTCAGTTGCATAATTTGAATAACACCTTTACTGACATACATTTTATCATTTTCAAAACCTAAACAAAATGATCTCTCTAAGACGCAAATTTGGCGGAAATTTCTTTAAACAGTTTGTCATCTAAGATTTCAATTATACGGACATTTCGTTTGGAAGATAATAATCACCTTCTATAAGTGTCGGTCGATATATGGAATACGCGTATGGCCTAAAGCAATCATTTTAGATAAATCCTACTCAATATAATATTATACGTACAGTACGACAGAATCAAAATAATCGATGGATTACTATCTTACTGTTCAATCCGGTTAATTTTAAAATTTGATATTTACATTATATTAATAAATGAATGCTACTTAACAAATCCAAATGTTTTCGCAGGTAACACGTTTACAATTTTCTGCGCGCCGTGATATTAGGGTGGGCCTAAATCACTTACTGCGCCGTACGAAACCGTAAAATGTTAGAGAAATGATTGCCGGGCCCACCCGGAAGGGTGGATAGCCCAATCTTTACCTTTGATGTTTTACATCAGTTGCCTGCATCTGTTTTAGATAACATTCCAGAAAAATTTTAAGTATTTTTTATCATACAGATGAATTTGCAATTTTATACGCAAACAAACATTGAGCCTGTCTATCAATATTTTATCTTCCACAGGGAGCAGATATCATTGTTTTCCCAGAGTATGGTATAACAGGATTCGATCAATCACGTGACTCTATGATACCGTTTCTAGAGGATACACCCGACCCGGATGTAGACTGGAATCCCTGTGTAGACCCCAAAAGGTATCCAGACACACGAGTTCTACACAGACTTAGTTGCTTGGCAAAAAAATATAAGCTCTATATTGTGGCAAACACGGGCGATATAAAGAAATGTGACGTCAGTGATACGTTATGTCCGGCAGATGGACGCTATCAGTTTAACACAAATGTAGTCTTTGACTCGATTGGAAAACTTATCGCACGATACCACAAGCGAAATCTTTATGACGAGTCCCAGATTTTTGACATGGCACCGACAGTTGAATATTCCACTTTCGAGACGCCTTTCGGTAAATTTGGTACTGTCGTCTGCTTCGATTTATTGCATCATTTTCCGACACAGGTTTTGCTGACCGATATGAATATTAAGAACATAATTGTTTCTGCCGCGTGGGATGTGTTTTATCCATTTATCTTATCAACGCAAATGTTTTCAGGTTTGTCTAAAGTTAACAAAGTAAATGTAATTGCAGCTAATATACGGCACAACGAGTACACGATGGCAAGTTCGGGTATCTTCGGCCCGGGTGTTTCCGTTTCATCTGACCCTGAATTTTACAGTGATAAAGGAGTTCTTCTAATATCTGATTTATCGTCGGATGCAAGTAACGAGGGTTTGTCGTCTGATGCAAATAACGAAGAGGGTCGAGAATTCAGTTTACAGCCTATTTTTAACCATGTTGATGATATTACCGATATCAGTGAAACGTTTGAAAGAGTTTACGACTATGGCATGGGTTTCACTTTTGCCGTGCTCTATAGAAATAGTTCCAGATCCGTAGTATGCAGTAAAACAGTTTGTTGTGCGGTTGAATACAAAATGGATGACGTTTATCCAGATGAAATGTTCATAGTCGGAGCTTCAGACTTTTCAATGGTTGAACCGGGAGCCATTCATATGCAGTTCTGTTCAGTTCATCGCTGCCCGAAGAATGATATTGATACATGCGGGAAAGCTGTGGCGACTGCGAACACGACCTTTAAGTATTTAAAGCTGCAGGCGTTTTTTGACACCGAACTAGTTTTTCCTCTTGTCACGACATCTCCATTTTTTAACATAACAGTTGATACCGAAAAGGAAAATTATAGGTTCGACAAAAATGCCGCCATACTAGAAAGTAGTTCATTACAACATCCTGTTTTAGCTGTAGTTATTCTTAATAGCGTGTATTACACAGATTTCTGGAATAAATACGATTATAACATTAACGTCGGTGCAGCATCTCAGCAAGCAAGTCACGTGGCCAGTTCACGGCCTTTACAAATTTTAGCTGTACTGGTTTTCATGCTTATAAATACGGGTCGCATCAGATAAGGGTCAGATTATAACAGACCCGGATTTTTCGAACCAATATTTCTTGTGCATAAAGTATGTATACCTAATAAGTCGTCGTCTATGTGTTGGTCTTGAAAGCATCGAAACGAAGTTTCATGTCTATTATCGCTCAAACATCGCTTCATAATTTGTGTTGATGATTCCATCATGCCGAGCAACTCGTAAAAAAGTATCGATGTTGGTTCATTAGAATTACTCGTACGAAACATCCAGACTCGTTTTAACTCGGCAATGATCGATATAACTCGGAAATATGCTAACCATCAAATGATAATGACGAAACTACCACGTATAAAGAAGTATAATGAAACAAATTGGTTAGAGCACAGCGTAAAAGAATTTATCACATGTATTGCTTATTTCCGGTGTAATATAATCATCACGTATCTTCTTATACAAACAACACGTTAATATAAGAACCGATTTGCCCGACATATATACTCATCCGCGGCATAGTTTTTTTTTTGTTTTTTTTAAGTTTTAAATTTAATGAAACTTAAAATTCTAGACAGGGGTTTGATAGACTTTTTCCACTAAAATGTTGATCTACCTTTTTTGCTTATGATTATCAATAGATGTACTAAAGCGTCGTTATTTGGTCAACGTCATGCATAAATAATAGCTAAATGGAATTTTCAGCTTTCATCTTCCTTTATTCTTGTGTCATGTTATGAAAAATATTTCAGATTCGTTTCACTTTATATAAAATTTTATTAGACTCATCCTGGAACCTTTATTAAGCTCGCCAGATGCTCGCTTAATAAAGATTCCTGGACTCGTCTAATAAATTTTATATAAAGTGAAAACTTGTCAGATATCCTCTATATACGTAATATCCGGAAACGTTTTTATCCGGCAATGATCGATATAACTCGGAAATATTCTAACCATCAACTGATAACGACGAAACTACCACGTATAAAGAAGTATCATGAAAACATATTGGTTAAAGCACAACGTTAAAGAACATAGTGTGTAAAGCATATAAGGTGAGATCAATTTCAGATATTACCGAACCTACGAGATAAAATGTGATTTGCACATCTTATAATGAAACATACTGAAACATACCCCACACATAATAAGCACAGCCACTGCCACATAGTTTTAATATTACACATCATGTAATGTAAAAAGCAACACGCATATTGTTTTATCTGCTTTACACAAGACAAAATTGTTTCTTGTAATGCGGTGTGTGTGACAACATCATCACCACATATAAGAAGAGGACTTCTTCATCTAACAAAGAATGTACATTAAATAAAGAAATAAGTGCCATACATTCTGAAATTTCTCTTGCGTGATATCTACTACATATTATGCAGTATCTACTACTTATCCTACAAGAATAATGAAATATTCAACGCATATAGTACAATATACATAATTTCCTCTTGGCTTTATGTGACGTGCTCCGGGCGTTTATTTTCAATAGTGCCCGCGGATTTCAATAATGACCGGTCACTATTGAACCTACGAATCTCGCGGCGTGTGAAAACTACGACACACCGCAAAATTATCTCCCTTACACAATTGGCAATCCTCGGGTGACTCCGCTACTCAACTTCTAAGATGGAGTTACGGAATCTTACGGAATTGGTCGAGTTGAAACGAATGCTCCCTTACGCGGATAAACAAACAAAAAATGACGTGTCTGAGAGACATTTACATAAAATTTGATTGCTTGATATTCCGTATACTACTGAAACAGATAGAGCATTATGTTTCGGGCGCCATGCAAATATATGGACTCTGTCCATAGCTTACTTCAGGTCTGACTGACCAGTCCATATATTTGCATAGCGCCCTCAAAACAATGTTCTTTCTGTTAAATATTCACCATATCTAATGAAATATCCAGCGCATATATAGAAATATGTACTTCATATAAGCAAAAAATTTCAAAATGGCGCAGAGGCGTAGTGGATATGGTATTCGCCTTGCGTCAGGAGATTGAGGGTTCGAGCGCCGGAGGGGGCCTCTCTCATTACCTTCAATTGATACCAAGTATTGGTTCCTGCCAGGAAACGGACTCCAAAGTGTTTCTACAATCCAAAGGTTTTCAACATTATCGATCTAAAGTAAAAAATAATAAGTTTAAACTTAACAACTTCTAATAAGACGGTCGTTCATAAGATCTCAAACCTCATTAAAATAAGATCTATGCCATTTCAATACTTTACACTGTTGGATCTGACAATAAGCCATTGTAAATCGTATTCAGCTGATTTTCCAATCAGCCAATCAAATCGTAACTAACACGATCGTGACAGTAAAGGTCAATCAGATACTTTGCGAGTGTTCCGACTGAGAAACAAATATTTTGTGTGCATGCTGACACATGCGGTTTGAAAGGACTGTTTTGACTAGTTTACCAACTGTTTTGATTGGTTTACCATTATTTATTTAAATAAAGCAAAAAATTCGGGATCACTGGAGGGGACCTTCCACGCGTCGTTGTCAGCTCTTGCAGTAAAAATTATTGAAATGGCATGATTTTAATGAGAATGTATGTATACACTCCTTTCACAATGAATATACTGAACATGTGAAAGCTAAAATATGTGTAGTAACAAACGGATTGAATTAAAGGTTGAATGATTAGCTGGCAGGATTTAAGAGGTGATCAAACAGACGATCTGTAAACTCCATATACTCCGAGAAAGCGCTTAGAAATAATCATGTTATATCTTTTTTTTAAAAAAACAATAACGGCATTGAAGAAATAATCTTAAGTTTTTACGAACTCTGAACAATATGCATACAATTATTTAACCAGAGCTCCAGATAGGATGGGTATCAAAGACATTCACAACGTATGTTTTCCATGTTTCGCCACCAAACCTTATCGCTTTGTGGAGGCGAATTTTAAAGGTACCACAAGATAAGGTTTGGTAGAGAAACATTGAAAACAGTAACCAAATTTCTGAAAATACTCGACTTATCTGGAGCCATGATATCTCTCTTTCGAGTCTTCGCCAGATTGTTTTTAGCTGATTTGAATTATATACACCACGGACTGTTAAATAACTGGCGGTATTAACACAGGCGACTTATCGTCTTTAGTCTTTATTAGTCAAATCATTTTGTTAAAATAATATTATATGATAACTTGATTAAATAAAATCATTTAATCGTTTTTGACCACCTTATTGTCTTGGACCAGTCCTATAAACAATGTAAGATAGAACAAAGTCATCGTAAGTTTCTAAGTCACAATACTTGTTACGATCGGTTTTCATACCGGGTTTTATAAGAAATAAGTTTAATTAACCTTACTCCGTGATAATTTTGCAAACAGTTTGAATTCAAATGAAACGCCGAGTAACTCGGCGTCACATCAGGATCCATATTGTTTGACATAGAACAGAAATTCGGCAAGAAATATTCAATTTGCACGTTGAGAACGACCACGATATATACAGACGAGCACTTATGAACACCGAAATCGTTTACCTTAATGATAGAAAACCGTTAGATACTGTTTATGTATATAAATAAACATTTAAGAATTCATGTCGACAAATACCGCACATACGACAACATTTGTCGAACGATGTTTTTATATGACGGGCGCCTGAGCTATACAATGTTGTTCATTTTTTATACATTGGAAAGGATGTGTAAAATTATTATTTGATTTTAAAAAAATTCTGTTTTGTTAAAACATTTTATAATTCTTTACAGAAAATACAAATATATATTCGCCGTTCATCTCAGCTGTTTCTTTTCAGTCACTCCCCCACACAAAATAATGTCTCTGTATACGTCGCTAAGATTGTATTTCTTATTTAAAACAAAATATTTATATTAGTCATCCCTAATAACAAACGTCTGTGAATGGAACGGCACAGTGACATTTTGACAGTTCACTTAAATGTGATGCTTAATAACCGCTGCTTTATTGACACTTTGACTCTTCTTTAAAAAATAAATGCTGTTTTTATCAAATCTCAAATGTTTTTTTTTCGGCGGTGTGGCAGACAAAAAGTGCTGATGTAAAACTCAATATTTGCTCTAATCGGACGTTTAAAATGGAACTTTTTGTAAAATCAATTCTTAGAAGCTTCTTTTTCAACTCTGTGGGTATTTTCATACATTCTTTTTACACTTATTTTGGTAAACTTCAAAAGAATAAGTTAAAAACACCCAAGAAATTAATAAACATTGAACATTCCCACTGTATGCCACTCTGCCTTACTAATTATACCAGCTTAAGACATTGCGAAAAACAGCATGCTTCCTCGTAATACCACCAACAACATCCCCGGTGAATGTTTAGTAATATCACTTTCAGTATTTCATTAGTCTATGTCCGCCGACGCCGGAAAATAATTCTGTCTGAATGCTTTACAAAATTTCATTCTTAACAACATTTTTGTTTGTATATATAACGCGTATGCAAGTCATGGTTAATCGAAAAGCTGGACTTGAAAAACAAATATGGTCTAATTTTCAAAGTTTCGTATACACTGTTGTCGAAACTTGATATGTTTCAACATATCACACATACGTTTCAATCATAAACTAGAAATATGTCCATAGGACACAGATGCCCCTACTTGCAGCCTTTGTCACAAAAGGAAAGGTTATTATTCTGCTCATATGTGGTGAAAGTACATGAAAATTACCATGTGAACAACATTACAGATTATGGGGATAAACATACCAGTATTTTGATGGTTGTCGCTGAAATACATT
>JAULCC010575245.1:0-10521 GCA_032358795.1 Nuttallia obscurata
GGGAGTCTTTGAAGTGTGTTTATTATTTTCATGAAGTTTTGTGATAAGACATATATAGACAGAAAACTATATCAGTTCTTCCAGCCTTTTGAAAATGTTAATGGATTGAAAAATGAAAACAAAATCATAACTTTAAACATAATCGATTGGATCGGCGACGGTACCTTTATTTGTTCGCTTCTCAAAATATTACAATTAATGCACATTTTCGGAAAGAAAATTGTTTAATCTTTTAAAATATGTTAAACGTTTGAAGATCCAGTTACGTATATTGCTGCTGCAACTATTCTTTGTGAATGCACGGTGGTCTGAGATTAATTATAATGTCCCTGGCACAACGAATCATAGGAAATGTATTCATTGTAAACTAATAAAATATTTTTCGTGGTAAAACCTTGCAACAAGCCAGACAGAGTACAAGGACTATAATACATTCAGATGGCTAAGCGATAAGGACGCCCCAGAAAAAAAGACATGCCGAAAAATGTCGCATAAAAGTCGTTAATCATTTGCTTGACCAACCAATTTCTTCTGGTACACACGCCAATATGTCTATCGAAAAACTGTCGGAGGGGAACCTCAGCACAGCTACAAGACATAGATATTTAAAAAATGTCGAACCGAAAAACAAATTATGTTCCATTTTACCTCACGACGTCAGGCATATGCCATGATGCTCACCATTTCACGGGACTGTCTTGCGACACCCCAATGCCACATGATTTGCATAAATGCTCTGTCGTGTTAGGGTACACATGCGTCGTGGGTTCGAAGTGACCAATCCTTAAGAAAGCGAATCGTGTTACATTAGATAGCTTGTGAATAATTTATAGCTTCAAATTTGTTATCTTTTTTATGTTTGATAATATCACACTTCAGCTGTATGTGAATATGTAGTTACTTTATAAATGTATCTGCTCATTCATTTATTGTACAGGGGTCTCACCGAATTTCATAATTAATAAAATAGTCTCGGGAGGGATTTGCTTAATATATTTATAATTAAGTAATACTCTTATATTGCTTGTTAAATTTTGCAAATTCTAAGTTATGTATATGTTAAAAGGTTGAATATTTCACTGACGTTTACTAGTAAATTATTTATATATAAAAATGTGCCACATTATACTTTGACGTCATCGTCATTGACCTCACATAATATGATGATGACACTTCGTCTCACTTATTTTGATCCATTTTATTTATATACCTTGAAAAAATCCTTGTACCGAAACATTTCGGATTGTAAAGTTTCAGAAGGAAAAGGAGCTGTCCTGTTTTTAACTATCACATATTATTTATGACATTTATTGTTTCAATCAATCGATCAGCTATTCAAGCTACTAATCAGTCTCAGTCCCAGATTCTCTCAAATGTACGACCCCGTTATGAACAGGCACACGACACTCAGCGCTTCCATTAATTTCCATCTACTGTATAAAAACAAAGTCCATTTGTGAAAGTCAGCCATCAATCACCTAACAACCAACATTATCATCTACCCTCAGAACCAAATCTACTATCACTATGAAGGTCGTAAAAAATATTAAAACTACCGCCGACTATCGTTACAGTTACATGTATCATTGTGTGACTGCAACCAACAATTAGCAGATAAGAATGCCTAAAGGCCATGAACTTCTTCGCGTATTAGGCCAGATCAAAATAATTGGCTTAGTCTAGATAGTGTTGTGTCAGTATTTATCATGCCCCTCGGGTGTTGTTGATAAAATTATGCCAATAAAACCATAGGCAGTATGACGACTTATAGACAAAATCATAACAACTTCACAGGCAATACTGAGAACACAATTTAATATAATAAGTTGTTTCCAGAATTCTCTAAACGGGATATACTTTTGAGAAGAATCGGCAGCGGTAATATCGGATCTAAAGTTATTTAGCAGAATCGGCCAAGTTTAGATACATCATGATTACCATTCGCTGCCAGTCATTTCTTTCCAGCCAAAGGAAACAGATGTACAGAAGTAATTGTTTTAGAAAAGAGCATGAATTCCAGCAGAACTGTCAACTCTAGCATTGCAATTCAACTTGCGAATCGAAAAAAATATTCTCCATTCCTTATAATTTAGCATTAATTTGCTCTAACAGTGAAAAATTTAACAAAACAGTAGAGTTGCCTAAATTCGACACTCTCCTAATACCGACACCCACGAGATTTTCTGCCTTAACTGTTTTTATTGGAACATTTAACTCTCGCACCGTATGTATTTTAACGCATCACGACCGTGACGTCACTTTTGCACAGCATTTTCTTTCCATCTCAAACAACAAATCACTTCGAAAATAAATCGCCGATTTTTATTTCATGAGATGTTATTGGTCCTGTTGTAACAAAAGATGTCATTGGCTGTCTCGGTATCCCAGTGCATGGCCAATGGTATAGTTTAGCCAATGAAAGATTGGGTTACAACTTGCTTACAAAAATCAATACTTTTACATACAATAAAGTTAAGTTTAGCAAGAATACTCCCTAAGGTGTCGATATATGGCAACTTTACTCTAGATGTTACAACTTTTTTCCATAATATAACACGTTTACAGCTTTCCAGATCTCTAAAATTTCAAGTTTCCAGATCCCCATATCATCTCACGTTGTTTATATGCATTAAAAATCAAATGGCCGAAGCTGCGACTTACGTCACATGCACGTCATACCCATGTCATATTTGTAAATAGGTGAGCGGGAGCATGTTTTAGTAAATCAATAGGTTAAACAGTGATTTATTTCGTGTTTAGAAAATAGTGTTGTTTCCATGGAATTGGATAGTACAACTGGATTTGGACAATCACAATTCAGGTAGGTAGACATTCTGTGTAGACCTCTAGACCAGATTATGAATTATGTCTTTGTAGCTGGTAAGTACTGAAATGCCTTGCTCTAAATTTGATTTCAGTTTAAAGCCTACAGTATGTATTCAGCCTATTATATGTGAGTCATATGTCACAAAACAATGTCAAAATCAACGCCAAAGGCTAGTAAATGTCTGTTACATGCAATTGCTCAGGACTCCGTAATAATGAACTTTGTAGAACTCTTGGAAAACAAAAGATGCATTATCTAGAGGATTTAGAAATCAAATTCTTATTTTCTTTTCGAAAGCCTACATATCAAATTCAGAAAAATACAATGTGCATCTGGATAGCTCAATTGGTCAGAGCGTCTCGATTGTGTTAGATGCGAAGGTTCTGTGTTCGAGCTCCAGTCAGGCTTACTTGTTTGTATTCTTTGGATATTTGCGATGTGTCGAGAATAAATTTTCGTAATTACGTATTTTTTAGCCATAATTGTTTAAATTGTAAAAAATTGGATCTAGTTTCGTTCGCCAAAATTATTCACTCGGCACTCTCCTCGGTCAATTCCAGTACCCTGCATCTAACCTCGGATGTATGACGTAATCCGCCATTTGGAACTTTTTAAACAACAACATCAATAAACAAAAGTTGATGTGGGCAAAGGCCAAAAAAAGTTGTTTTTTTTTTGTATAAAAACTTGTAATTTGTGACTGAAAATAACAGACAATCGCATTGCTTGTCAAAATCTAAAGCTTTTGAAGGACGGTTAGTTTTCGGATGTCAGTAAACCGCTAGCGGCGAACCACCAAAGGTATCGGCGAAACTACATATCACAAACCGTCGTGCATCCAAGGTTAGATGTAGGGTCCCGGAATCGACCGAGGAGTGACGGGTGCAAAAGTTGTTTTTTAATGTTGTTATGAAAAATTTTTTTCAGGCAACCACAGACAAGCAAAAGTGGTGAATCCAAAGAAAACTAAATATTTGAGACTGTAAATCAATTTTAGGATAAATATTGCCAACTCATATTTCAACTTAAACACCCATTTAAGATATATAATGTCAATGAAGTTTCATTCTTTAATTCAGCTTACTAGACTACAAGTATATTGTTCGGATAAACCGTAAGCTAACAATACAGAGTGGTTTGATAATGACTGTGTATAGGCACGGAATCAGTATTCAGAGGCTTTTTGCGTTTAAAAGATGTTAAATTCGAGACAGGAGAGAGTAATTTATAAGGATAAACATCAATATAAAGCTTTGCATAGGAAAAATGATAAAAATGGCAGAATATAACAAGCTGAAAGAGATTGAGTTTTAAATCTCAATCTGATGCAGATCCGGAGTTATTTTAGAAAAAGCAATTGTGCAGCAAACAAAATGTCATAAGAGTTTCATAAACATCTTTTTGAAGAAGGTTGAAATACATTTCAATTTTAAAAAGGATGTAGCTGAGTTATCTTTAATTTATTATGATTTTATTGATATACATGGCGGTATTGATACTTAAGATATAGTCTAACAGTCAAAGAAATTTTGATTGCAGTACCATGTCTAAAAATTTAGAATGTTACTAGTATAGACCTCGTCATGAATGAATATTTAAAAATAGCTAGTTATATTACAGGTTTACATATATTCGACATTGTAAACACTCTACTAAATTCCGGATTTTCACTCGATAAGTGGACGGAAATATTGTGGTTTTCTCAGTTGATGCTATGCTGGCGTTCTTGAATATTGTGCAGAATTATTTAATTGAGTTTAAACAAATTATTATATTGCGGTTATGTAGATTTTTTAAAAGTGCTTTGATTGTTTTTAATGAAATGGGTTACGACTTAAACGTTTTATATCCGGTATAAGGGGGGAACGTTGTTATAAACATGTATATATCAGTAAAATCATGTGTTGGGCAGTGACTTCAAGACTTCTTTGAACACTTGTTTGAATTAAAAAAAAGGAACATAAATTCACCTATTTCATGTTCCCTCTTCGTAGAATGTTTAGAATTCAACTTCCAGTAACTAGTTCATGTTTCACAAGTTTTAGATAAGTAGACAGCAGACTTCAAGCGGATGAGCGTGCAGTGGTATAATAGAAAGGGTCTCCTCCTTGCGCCAAGGAAAGGAAGTTTCGGGCTGGAACCCCATAGGGAACTGTCGTGGCCTTCATTTGAAAACAAGTACTGGTTATTTCCAGGAAGCTGTCTCGAAGATGTTTTTAGATTTAACTTATGTTGGGAATTATTTTTACATGATGATATAAACTCTGGATTTACAGTTGAGGGTGTTGTTTTAATCATTCTTCTATTTGCAGGTGATATAATTAGCTTTTGGAAACCGCCAGAGGAGTGTAGAAAAAAAATGAATCAGCTATATGACTATCATATTAACTACTGTTCTGGTATTGTGACGAAGAGGAGTTTAGGTTAAAAATGAATTTTAGTTTGAACATAAATATGTATTCATTTCAAACATCTAATTAACACACAAAAATATTAAGAAAGGATTGGAATAAAAGCTACGCTTATTGAATTCCTCTCCTAACAAAGTGAAATTTACAATTTGTAAAGTAAATTGATTCAAGGGAAACACAATTATCATGAATAGTATACATTAAAATATATTATAGGATTACTTTGGATAAAAGAGATAATCTGAAATATTAAAAAAATAAAGAAAAAGAGGTAAGGGTGGGGAAAAGTGCGGTAAACCATTTAAGAAACTTGGTTAGTCTTTATTTAAAAATGTAAATGCCTTGATTTCACAATGCCAGGAGCTTAACTTATAGTATACTATTAAGAGTTGGATCTTCTAGTTATGACGATATAGTCTTGCACTGCAAAAATTTATAAATATTAGCATCTAGACGTAGAATCGGATTTCCATACAACAACAGTTTGGCTGTAGCCGTGTCAATTTGCTTAACAGTATGGAGGAGGTGAACACGCAAGTTTTGTTAGTAGGGACACATGCAAAAAGAAATGTTGGACACACAACTGTTCACAACAAACAGTAACAGAGAGGAAAGTCGGCAATATTCCTTTGAAATAAGATAAGATTCAGCGGGCTGCAGTTTGTTCTGTGATGGCTGTGATATATATGAGCTTTCCTATTTCCGAACCGTTAGTGCGATGTTACTTGCATGTGTGCATTAAATGTTTAAATAATTAAATTCCAGTTACATATGAGGGGATCTTGTTTGTTTCACAGCGTTCAGAATGTCAACAATGATGTGCTGATTAATACTCTAATACTCTATTTTAGGTTTGTTATTGTGTTTCTCCTATTTATAGTAGCGTATGACACATTTTACGAGACCCAGTATTTCAAAATATACCTCATTTGACTGGCAATATCAATCAATTATTGCAATTTTGAGCTTTATGAGCTTTATTATGCCTTTTATGTTTGACTATCCAACCCTTGTGCCACACGCGATCAAATGCTTTACTGATATCGAAGAAAACAGTCCTATTTCTTTACCTTCATCAAGGGCTCTACAGAAAGTGTTGTAGATCAGTGTTAGCTGGTTGATTGTTGAGTTACCAGGGATGAAGCCAGATTGAAAGGATGAAAGAAATTTATTGTCAAGGAAAAATATAGAAATATTTGACAACTAAGCTGTCTTAAATGTTTTCGATAACTAATTACTAATGAGTATGGTTAGTCGAAATGTGTTCACAACTGAGGGATGGCCCTATTGAAAAATAGCACAAACATGAACGTCCTTCCATGATGAAGGGAATGAGCCACTAGATTTTAAGCGAATGAAAAGATAACACAAAAGACAACTTAATTCATTCGAGATTTCACGTAGAACTCTGTTATTTATATAGTCAAGTCCAGAGGCTTGGACTAAAGGCAGACCATTTAACACAGACCGGACCTCGTCTGCAGTAAATACGAGGGTAGAGAGTGAAGAATGGATCGGGGGTAAATGCGTCATTAACAAGAGGTTAACTTGAAATATAAATGTTCAGAGGATTTGCTTTATCTTTATCCTTGGATACATTTAAGCCGTTTTCTGTCAAAGACGGAATTTCGGCATTAATCTTTGTAAATATTAGGGATTTTAAAATGTTCCAATAATCTTGAGAAGAAAGAAAGTCAGAGTTAAGTTTCTTGGACTGATTCTAATAATGATCTTGTTTTGCCATGCGAATAAAAGAGGTAAATTCGTTACTAAGTTCCTAAATTTGTTCCAATGAGTGTGTTATGTAAATACATTTAGCTTTTCTGTAAGCTCTTTACCGACAATGTTGTTTTTTTTATAAATTAAGTTTTTCACGGAAGTTCAGATAGTCTTATATGAATCATTTTGTTTGGAATGCACTGCTGTGTAATTACTCGGATGGTATTTGTTATATTCTTTGTGTTGGTATCTAAGTTATCGTCAGAGAAATTGGTCCATGCAGTTTCACGAGCCTTATCACGAAGAAGATGATGATCTCCTTTATCTCATAGCCAGGTATATTTTTATAATGATTTTTGGACTTTTAATAATGTATGTTTGAAAGTTTTTCATAAATTTAATTTCCTAGGTACAGTTTTTAATAATACAGGCAATTTTGGGTTGAATCAAGATCATTTTACTGGCAAAACACTCAAAACACTGTATTTTATTGATAAAATGTAAGAAATTTGAAATATTAGTTAAAACTATAGAAAACTGAAAAATGTTATTTACAACGTGTACAGGTATATACAATGTTAAAAAGCGACTATGTTGGATGATGTAGTATTTAGATTTTCAATATAAAACAAAAAACAATAATATTTTGTGTGAGTCTCTTATGTTTTCGATAATCCACATAGTGTTGCTGTTTTAGCTGAATCTATGTATTTAAGCGTAAATTGAACGGTGTAGTTTTACAAAACTTGTATAAACAAAAAGAAAGCAGCGGGTTTTTAATGTTTTTTTATTCTATAGACTTTAGATTTGAATGTAAACCATATTTAAGTAGTCTGTCTGTCTCATTGTTTCGGTCTTTTATATAAATAATTATGGATGTAAATGAATATAGATTTTACAAACTAATAACGTATTCATTTTAAACAGTTAGATAAAAAGGGGATTTAGAAGATAACCAACATCAAGCGATTTTAGTGTAATTGGTATTTAGATCTATAGCGCATATTTATTCACAATTGTAAATCAATTGAATATACTAGACTAATGTCCCTTAAATTTAGATGTGCATTGTCCTGTGAATTTGAATCTAAGATAAAATGCAAATTAGACACGGATTCTGAAAATGGAGTAAAAAGTTGTTTTTTCCTGCGATGCAGAAAAAGCAAATGACTTTTTAACACATTTTCAGCAAACTGATACCGATGAGATAATTCATTTTTTATGTACAATAGAAAATATGGGAAATGTAAAGAAAATGTTGTGCACAAAACTTCTGAAATGTGTAAGCAATGTGCTTAAGACACACTAATAAGTTAAGAAAATCACAGAACGCCGTTAAAAATATAATCGAGGTACCCATTGGTCTGAAAATGATTGCATGCGATGAAACATGTTTACCGGCAAAATCTCATTACAACTGCAACTTATTGTGACATTTGTTGAAAATAAAGCAATTTCGAAAAATGGAGTGCAAAAAGTACAAAATGGTAATGAGACAATTTAAATTTGATTTGAGATCTAAACATCTTATGAAACTAAGAAAATTAGATAAATCTATTTCGAGAAAATATCGGAAGGTGCTAAATGAAATCTAATCGAGTGATTGATCTCTACGATTACATAAAGTATGTAAGCACTTATAGTTAATGATGAGAATGTTTAAACGATAAGGACATTTTAGTAATAAATGACGTAAACGTAACATTATAGTAGGACAAAACCCACAAATATAACTGTAGATATGATCGCAAATATACTGAAGGAAAAAAGTTAAGCAAGTTCAGAGAAGATTGACTCCTAGAGAAAGGGTAGGTACGAAATCATTAAATGAAGTAATTTTCAGATATCTGATTCTTAACACAAATGACTCGCATCAATGTTATTCCATAACTGTGTGCCGTTTAGTCTCCGGCATACCTGAAATGAAGCTGGGGGCAAGGCGTAAAAATTCGGACACGGCTCAATACCTAGTGTGCCCACCATTAGCAGCCAAGAGTGCCAGACAACGACGTCTCATGCTGCAAATCAGTTTTTTAATGACCTGCAATAGGATCCGCACCCAATTAGCTTGCAGGGCACGTTGAAGATTTTGGACGGTGTTGACGTCATGGCGCTCTCTCATCTGACGACCTATGAGGTCCCATAAGTGCTCAGTGGGAGGGAAATTCGGTGATCTTGCAGGCCACTGCTACAAATTAACGTTATGAATGCGCAAAATGTTCTGGGTATGCCTCGCAGTGTGTGAACTGGCATTATCATATTGGAAAATCCAAACGTTACATTGTTGCAAATACGGTACAACAGCAGGCTCGATGATTGTATCGTCACAGTACCTTTGAGCAGTGAGATTACCAGACACCATGACGAGATCTGTCTTCCCATCATGATGTATGCCCGCCAAAACCATCACGCTAACACCCCCATAGCGGTTACGTTGGTCCGGCCTCTCCCCTCGTCTCCTCCAAGTTCGAACTCTGCCATCAGCAAATGACACGTTAAAACTTGATTCGTCCGTAGAAGAACGTCGCGTCATTGCCTGCGAGTCCAGTTCTGATGACCCCTGGCCCATTGGCGTCTTCTTTCACGGTGTCGCAACGTCAGCGGAATGCCAACGTAGGGACGGGACGCTTTCAATCCAGCGGTGCGTAGCCTATTTCTTACCGGCCTGTCGCAAATTCTTGTGTCAGCAGCATTCATCAGCAAACTACTTAACTTTCGACTAGAAACTTTCTATTGCGTCGAGATTTCGTTGTGAGAATACGGTCTTCCAGCGGGGTGGTTTTACGGGGTGTGCCTA
Organism: Nuttallia obscurata; assembly: GCA_032358795.1. Classification (NCBI taxonomy): domain Eukaryota; kingdom Metazoa; phylum Mollusca; class Bivalvia; order Cardiida; family Psammobiidae; genus Nuttallia; species Nuttallia obscurata. The sequence goes on from JAULCC010575245.1 coordinate 9,755, forward strand.
ATCTTGGTCGGTCCGCGAAATTCCCAGTTTGCTGAAACATGTTTCTCAGTCAACATATTGTCGATTCGTGGCAATGGAAATGGCGAGCAAAGTCTTTTCCCGACAAGCCAGCAGTAAGCATACCGATGGCTCTATGACGTTGCTCTAACATTATTCCAGGCCGACGTTCCATTATAGATTTTGTTATAGATCAGTCGACCCTTTGAGCCAATGAAAATGCAGGGATTGTTGAATTTTCGACTCACTTATTCGTAGTAAAGAAGCAAACGGCCAGACTAACGTCACTTTAAAGAGAGATTTTTTAGAGAATTAGTGTCTAAAAATAAACGGAGCCCTCCCATTAACCTTTGTCACCTCATTATGTTTCCGCACGCTTCTCCCAATAGCCGTGTTCGCCTTAGTATATCGCGTGATCTCTAAAAATAAATGTTTATCGGTCAGGTGAAAACAATATTAGCATACAAAAATGTATACGTGTGTCTTGATAACTTTTAAAAGACAACGATGAGTCATCCGATTCTTCAGGGAGGATGTTTTTGTCATAAAAGTCATCTGACATCAATTCAAAGTTAACCATTTCTGTTGGCTCCATTGTGTAGACTGCTGTAATTAACACATATGCAGGCCACATGGGCAGAATTGGAATCCCTCCTTGACGCTCAGGATTTAGGGTTAGCATTACGACTGGTCTGTCGGTGTCAGGATAAAGTGACCGGTCGGGGTTCAGCCCCCACGTGTATCAGTGCTATACACTGGGCACGTTAAAG
>JAULCC010575356.1:0-10520 GCA_032358795.1 Nuttallia obscurata
TGAAATGATGAGGTACTATGGAAGAGGCAGTTATCCCACATTCCCTGGCAACATCAACAGTGCTTATTTTCAGGTAAAATATATCTGGACCAACACTGTTGAAAACATACTAGTAGTTCAAAAGGTTGGCTTGCCTACAATGAATCTGGCAAACACAAGAACAAAACAAGCAACAACAATGGCTGATATAAAATTTTATTGTAATTTTCACACCTGCATGCATCAGGTGGAAAAATGTTCTGCACATTTCACAAACCCTCATTGGTAGGAACCAAGTCAATAAGGACAAACCCTACCACTGGCTTATCTGTAATAAATCTAATCAGACCTGCTTCACAAAACATCTCAACTGAGGTTTTACTCAAAGGGAGTTGGTTTTGTATCGTCTCTTAAAAGTTTTCAAATATATATATTGCTTTTAAGTCTTTTTAAGTTTTCACATTTTTACTGTCTTTGAAAGTTTTCACTTTTCTATTGTCCTTGGAAGTTTTTAGATTTCTCGTCAGAAAGTTTTCACATTTCTCCTCTGAAAGTTTTCACATTTCTCATCTCTGAAAGTTTTCAAATTTCTAATGTTTTCAGTATTTTCCTAATTCTATTGTCAAAAGTTTTCACATTTCTACCGTCTTTGTAAGTTTTCACATTGCTATCATCTTTTCATCTTTAACCTTTTTCACATTTCTATTATTTTTAAGATTTTCTCATTTCTATTGTCTTAAAATAATTCAAATTCAGTCTACCGTTTGTGAAAGTTTTCCCGTTTTTCTATTGCCTTTAATGTTTGCACATAGCTATATAGTATATATATACCTCAACGAAAAAACACCCCAATCAAATAAGTTGTTTTATCCACAAGTCATATATAACACCTGAGAGTAGAGAACTGTCTCAAATTGAGAGGTTTTGTTCAAGCAGGGATATGTGTTAAAGAAGAGCTAATAAGGTTTAGATTTATCCGAGGTGACCTTAAACACATGTAAGAAATGAAAAACGTCATCCTTTTGACTGAAGTGCTAAGACCTCACATTTCACAGTGCCATGTTTATGTATTCATGTAAACAACAGCGTTTTGGCAATTGCGTGAATTGGGTTCAATAGCACAACAATATACATAATATATATATATATATATATATATAGGTTATGTTAATGGCGTTTTAACCATATCAAAATGTATGGACTCAAATATGATTCACATATCTACATAGTAAAGATATGTGTAAATAAAGATTCAGAAACTTTAAAAACGACAGAAAACAGAGACTCAGAAATTGCATTGGTTAAAACTTTAATATAGAGTTGTTTGTGGCCTAATGTGATAATGCCAGGTATATTGTCTACATCATTCAATACAAATTTCTACAAATAGAAACTGTCATTTGTTGTCATGGACACACCCACACTTGCCTCACCTTCACCTTCTTCATCACATCAGGTGATGTGTGGCAAGTGTTAACATTGTAACCTGAGGTCTCACACCACAATTATCCCTGCTACATGAGGTCTCAGAGAAAAATAATCCTAATAAAGCACGAGACCCCATATCCCTTTAATCTTTATATCATGCAGTCTCATCTATCCTTGTAAGATGAGGTCTGAAGTCTCTAGATGAGTACCAAGCTAGGTCACTAGTGTAACATGAGGTCTCACACCACAATTATCCTAAGTATTTGTTCATAAATTTATTTTGCCTAATCAAATCATACACAACCTGCCTATAAAAATACTCTGGACTGTTTACAATCGGTAACACCAAAGTAATACAAAAACATATGTGTGACAGTCCAACCATCAAAGTGTAAAAGTTAAATTATGTTTGGTGTGATAACATATGACATTGCTTAAATGTAGCTTTCAATTACATATATCATTTCTAAATATTAAAGTTTAAGTCAACAGCCGAGCAAGAGCACTGCTAAAGTTTGTCTCTCCAGCTCCCTCTCGCGCTCGTGCTCTCTCTCTCTATCTGTCTGCAATATAAATATTAATATATGTGAAATTCTTAAATAAAAAATAACTTAAACTATGGAGCTGATCAGAGATAACTTTATACACAAGCCAAATAAAGATATAACAAATTCTGGTCGATTCAAGGCAATGTTTAAATATCAAAATTTTCAAGATGAATATGCCCTCTGAGTCTCAACAAAAATTACACACAAGAGTGCTGCAACCTGAACACATAAATAGAAAAAAAACTGGTATCCATGGCAACCAATATTTCTCACACAATAACATTTCATCACATGCATTATTAGTACCTCTACACTGTATTCCTGTACTCTGTCGACACCTGTTCAAATTCATTTATCAAAAAATAAAATGTACAGCTTCCTCTAAAGTATATCTATACATGTATATCATCGTAAAACACATACATACAAAAATTACTAGTCAATGTTGTTACCATGGCAAATATACATCTTCTCACTAAATAATTAATTTTATTAAGCGGAACAACCTCATTATCTCCTAAAGCATAGGAGAAATGTCAAAGATTGAGGATACCCCTAAATCAAACATTTTATTTCAAATTTAATTTACTAATTGATCAATTAATATAATTAAAATTTTAAATTTAATTCTCAAGAAGTTCATAAGAAGTTGATGTATATACTGTATGAAAAAAATAATAAATTCCCATTATAACAGGCATATAGTGACCTAATGTTATTTCTGTTGTACTGTCAAGGTCATTATTTGAAGGTCAAAGGTCATTGATAAAGAAACAAGGTAAAGGTCAACCGACTGATTCAACAGGAGTTAAGAAGGTCACTCAAATACAAGGGTCCACTTACCGTAACCAAATTTTCAAATGTCAACAGCTGGATTCTGAATTTCTGAAATATTACTTTCGTTATTTATTTTCATTAAACTGCTGTAGAAGACAAGAGACTAAATAAATGGAGGGAAATTCAAACAATATAGAATCTAGTTTGATAAAATTTTAAATGTTGGAAAAGTTATTCATTTTGACTGTTGTGGTTCATAATCAGCTTACACAAAACTTAGCTGGAAAAATTCATGTTCTAAAGAAGTAGAGCTTATCCCAATTTTAAGATACATTCATTATTTGTTATACTACTAACATTTATTAGAGAAATTATCATTTGAATATGCCTACCACATATAAGACTAACAGTGGAAATTTGAGACATTTTATTTTAAATCTCCATGCAACATTTTAATATCTTTCCAATAAAATCCATCTGAAAAAGAACTTCCTGTTAGTAACTACCTTTTTACAGAATTCATTTTTGTTTCACAGCCGAGGACTGATATGAAATGATCTGTTTAATTTAAAGTCTCAGGTTATGTATAATAAAACTGGTCCAATCTTGGAAACAAATAGAAAATGTAACCAGAGCCTACTTATGAGAAACAAGATATTTTTACTCGAAAAAAAAAATCTCAACTGAAATTTTCCAACCATGACAACTCATACTCACGCACAGAAATATCTGACTGTGATTGGCTTAAATAAGTCACATGATGTATTTCAACCAAAGAAATATGGTACATTTAAAACTGTGTCAAAAGTGAGCAAGTGAATTTGATCTTTCAGCACAGTAACATAGGTATAGGTTTACTGTTATCACTGCAGCAAACTTTTAGAGTACTCACAACTCATTAACACCCAAAATAAAAATTATAATTAAATTATTATAACTAATTATAATTAATAAAAATTAAGTTATGTATTCAGAAGCTTGATAACTGATGTAGACACTTGCAACAATTAAATTCCTCGTAGATGTTGTCCTTGCTTGCTTGCTAATTTGAAGGACTTATGTCCCTCTTGAGCCCAGAATGCAGCGGCCAGCATTTGAAAGAAGGTTTGCTCCCCCACCCCCCAATGGTGTATACGGGCCAGTCAGGTTTGGAAGAGGTCCAGGTTGTCTGTCAATACCCAATCCTAAATACCACTTTGCTATTTTGGGAGAACCTATCAAAACATCAACCCTCAATGCCACTTTACTATTTTGGGCAAACCAATTAAAACATACCTAACAAACTGCATTTGACAGTAACCATCATAACAGTAAGAATTGTACTTTAACAAGTTATTTATTTTCAGGTTTCTTTTTATGTTTTAAATTACTAACTGTCAAAATTTGGCAAAAGCACGACTCATGGCCACAAACAATGGCTAAATATTATTATGGTCCAAAATTTTTATTGTTGACTTTTTTTTAAGTTCCAATACCAAATTTTTAAACAAAATTTTATCAGTGACACAACCACATAAGACTTGATACTGTTGTTGCCATCTTGCAAGTAACATTACGATTGGTTAACACTTAGCCTGCTGAAAAAATGTCGTCCTCATAAACTGCCGTCTGTGTGGATTCTTCGGATTCATCCACTATTTGGAGAAACAATAGGCCGAGTGTCAAACAGCTTGGATCAGGATTAGATGATGAGTTACTCAGCATATAATCTGGATCCAAGCTGTTTGCAAAGTCTATCACAATCGTGCTTAGCAGGCTAAGGGTTAACTAAAATTGTCCAAGTGCAATTATAACGGTATCAATATCTGATCTGCCAGCAGAAAATAATGGTATGGCATTTAGGATCTAATCTTAATGAGATTGAAAAAGATCATGTAAGGGAGAGTTGGGTTCCTTCTGTTTGCCCTTGTTTGAGTAAGATGCTATCATTGACCCTCATTTGGCATATGTTTACGGAACACTTCACTACTGTCTGTGATATGGTAAAGTAGTTTCTTTCACTGCTAAAAGAGCATTTTGATGGATATTCAACTGTTTATTATTCATAAGTCACTTCAGCATCTTAACTTTTCAATTTCATACTCAAAATTCTAAAAGCCTGTCCGAAGAAGCTTTTGTCCATGTACTATCAGCCTTGTGAACTAAATCAATGGGAAATTTCACTTGCTGTAAGTAACACTTGACAAAGTATGAATTTTAGACTGTGATTAAGGCGATCTTTATCCGGGCCTTAAAACCATCTATGGAGAGGGATGGGGTTGTTACCACCTGCAGCACATATAGAACCCCTTGCTGAAATCGCTCACTGAGGATTCCCTCAAGCAGTGTTGGCTGAATTTTTAACAATTGGTTGTATAAGTCCATAGTTAATGGGCCTAGGCTCATAGGGTTAATTAGGCTTGCAAAATTTTGTGTATGAAATAAAAAAGTTTAGACTTTGAAATTAACTGCTAGTAGAGCGTTAGAATCCTGTTGATAATATATATTATACATAAATATGACTCTGTTACAACATAGATAGGCACTTTTATCTAAAAAAAAATCCCCTATATACACCAATACTCAGTAACTTGTGTTTAACACAACACTCAACAGTGTAATAATTTCTGTAGCTCTAGGTACACACTCATTAAAGATGCTTCCACCACACAAAGTAGTGCAGAAAAATGCACAGAAATTGCCTTGGAAGAAACTTGATTTTAAACAGATAAAAATGTATAGATATATCGTTTTGTATGAGGAAATGCAGAAAATCTGATTTTCAAAGAAAACCTTTCGTACACTGCATACATCTGTGTAATTCTAATTTGAAAAGTATAAATTTATTTAACTTAATTAAACCATAATGAAATCTCTATGACATATTTTAAGTTGTTTGTACTGAGGCAAACAAATTCAAATCAAAAGATTCCCCCTTATCCAGAACACACTCAAAAAAATCTGCATTTAAACACTGTATAACAGTAAAAATGTTCTGATTTATTATATGTGGATATCTTATTTTGTTTAAAAAGTATATATGTTGCCTTTTCCTGAACGATTTGCAATTTCAGAAAAAAAAAATAACAGAACAAAAAGAAGCATTAAACATACTCTATTATCCTTTAGTGAACCCTTATTCTTATGTTCACATAGGGATTTCACAAAAAACTCCAAAGCATACCAAATCACAACTCATTATAATATACATGCAAGACTTCAGCAAAGATAAGAATGCATTTTGGAAGACCTTGTTAAAATAATTCATAAACCCTTATACATTTTGAATCAAAAATTACATTTGGAATAAAAAATGTCTCCATACTGAATTCAAACAACTACATAACCCTTTTTTAGACATTCTAAAAACTTAAGGTCCCGTGCCACTTTAAATAAGAGAAAATTCATATGATAAAAACTAACAGCATTTACCAATACTCTACGCAGTGTCATGCTTTTCATCTGATGGAATTATTGGTACATAGCTTTTTTGTCAAACTTTTGATCCTCCTAATTTGGTGAATTAACACCAAAAATATGACATACAGTTTGACCTTAATCACAACAAACTAATGCAAACAAACTCTATATAGGATTTAGGGTTAGAATTACTTATGGTTTGTCGGTGCCAGGATAACAAACAGTAAATTATTAGTAAAATAAAAAGGACTTTGAGTCCTTCCTTGAAAACAGGACTTAAGACAGAACATCTTCGACATCTGAATAAAATCATATGCAGAGTGATCTGTCACTCTGTTGTTTTTTCTTTCATTTTTTGCAATATTTTCAGACATAGATATTCTACTAGTGAGACGACTCTTTACAGCAACTGGAAGACCAGCAATTTTCAAATGAGACGTAACACTATTGAACAGTTTAAGTTTTGGAGAGGCACAGGACCTTTCAGTAAGTGTTGATTTAACAAAACAGCATATGTCTCATCAGCATAGCTTTAGCATTTCAGGATCACTGTCTGTAAATTACTTACATGTTCTTGTGTACAGTTATTGCTAGCACCTCACACTAGATATGGTTTAACTTTGAAAGGTATTTTGGAAAATTGGTGATAAACAAAAACAACCTCAAATGTCCATAGCATTTTTCAGAATTTACAAAAACTGGAGTTTTACTTTTAAACATATGGTTAGGAATTTCTTAATATAGACATTAAAATGTTTCTATTTAAAGAACAGTGACAAAAAGATTTCTAAATATAGACATCAAAATGTTTCTATTTAAAGAACAGTGACAAAATGACTATGACATATGTGTAATGAATATACAATGCTATTTATAGACGTGAAATAGGTAATCATTAAACATGATAACATTGACTATATACATAAACTTGATCTTCTATACATCTCTTAAAACCAATAACTTCAACTTGATGTGAATTATCTCCCTTTAACTCCTTAATTACAGAGTACACTTTCTTGACACAGACTTGTCCTTTGAATATATTTATCTAGAGGAATGTGCCTAGACACTGATGATGGATTATGTATCCAACATGCCAGTACACGATTCCTAATCAATATCATTCTGCATGTTTGGGTCTTACATTTCAATATTATTTCTCCTTCCACTTTTGTACTTTCTTTCTGTTCTTTAAATTCTTCTCCCTATCTAGCCCTTTTCCCACACTACCAACTTACATCTGGACATACTGTCGCTCTCTGTAGCAGCGATCTCTTTCAGGCGCAAATGTAAGTACTTAGAAAGAAAAAACGCCACTCAATTTGAGTCACTTGATGTCGCAGCTACTACCAATCAACACACAAACAATGGCATCGATTCGGTCACAGAATAATGTCAGAAAATCTTTCTTTTCCTGAATGCCACCATTCTTGAGCTCTAACATACCTATCCAACCTTTTTCTACTCACATTATTGAATTTCCCCTTTATTATCAAAGACCTTCAGTCTTTATCCTTTCCCTGTCTCCGACAACCACGAACCCTTCCAGAGATGACATACAATGTACTTCACAAGGAGATTGCCAAACTCTGAACCCTAGATATGTGTCTACCCTTAAACTGTTTCCATCGCCAAATTTTTGTTCACTGGTTATTGATTGATACGATCATTATATTTCTGTCCGAATCAACGTATCATATCATTTTCTTCTAACACTTTTCAGTGAAAGTTTCCGCTAACTTCAATGCTCTGTAACTGTTGAACCGTCTTTTGAATTTGTGTTGATGACCACAAACCATTGTCTATAGCACTCTTGTTATGTATTTTCTTGTCCACTGGCTGCAGGCTGCATTTAAACCAAACACCTACAGAACTCTCAATGCAGTAAATTTCACATTTTAGTATATGGGAGAACGGCAACTCTGTCAGTAGACAGACACAATGCTGTTTCTGAAAGTTCTGTATCAAAGGTATCCACTAAAAATCAGTTACCACAGCCTATTTTTCAGCAACCAAACTCATTTCCTTATAGGTGTATACGAACAAATATTTAACATCCCGCTACCACCATCCACCTGGTTTCCCGGAGTCTGGGCCACACTGCAAATATAAAACATTTACTACGTTATATGTGGTGAATTTATTACATAATAAATGGTGAAATGTAACATAACATAATATGCAGTGAATTATTTCACATTTATTTCATAATAAGTAGTGAATTATAACACAGACAGATTGGTTATTACTGTATACCAGTTTATAGACAAGTCACTACTGTACATCAGCAGATAACTATATGTCATTATTGTATACCAGCAGGCAGACTGGTTTTCACTGTATACCAGCATACAGCTGGGTCATATCTGTATACCAGCAATTAGACTGGTCAATACTATATACCAGTAGACGCATGTCATAACTGTATACCAGCAAACAGACCAGTTATTACTTATATTAGCAGGTGGCTGAGGCATGACTGTATACCAGCAGACAGACTAGTTATAAATGTATACTAGTAGAAAGTCAAGTCATTACTGTATACCAGCAGACAGCTGAGGCATTACTGTATACCAGCAGACGGACTGGTTATAACTGTATACCAGTAGATAGACCACTTATTACTGTATACCAGCAGACAGACCGGTTATTCAAACTGTTACCTTGTTTACCATTGAGCTTTGAGCGAGGTCCTCTGCATTGACATTCATGGGTCGTCCTGGTAGATCTTCAGTTTTCTCTTCTTCCCTTCGTTTCAAACAAGCAGCTTTGGGGTTCAAGTTCCTCTCTGTAAAACAAGGAGAGAGAAATTCATAGCAAATCAAGTCTTGTTGACCCTTAGCCTGCTAAGAGCAACAGTGATAGAATATGCAAACAGCTTAGATACAGATCAGACAACAAGTAACTCAGCCAATTGTTTCTCAAAATATTGGGCAATTCTGATTAATTTTAAAATCCAGGCAGACAACAGTCTAAGCAGACGACAATCTTTTCAGCAGGCTAAGGATGAAGTACATTGCTTGCCAGTAGTATAGTCCTAGTTTGCTATGTTCTGTTTCGGAACAATATCACAAATTTCTGAACAGAATAAGTGACATTGCATTGCACTGAGTTCCATCCAAAATATGCATCTACCGCAGAAATGGTCATAAAGGACTAGCATCGATTTGATTTTAGTACATCAGGAAGAGACTGTATTGTTTATATTTGAAAACAATTGCTCGTATTTGAATACTACTACTTCTCATTTGAAGAAGATAAGCACTTACTGAATTAAAGATTTTGAACAGACTGCTTTGTTTTAATTGATACATATTTTGTAAGATTTTAAGTGACTGTATTGCATCTATCTAAAGACTTGAGTTGACTGCAATGCTTTTACTCAATAAATTGGATTGAATGGGTCTAAAGAACATTTGAGCCAAAATCAAATAAACTTCCTGAAACTGCTCGGTTTGAATCACTATACTAATTATACTTATGACATTATGAATTGTGTATTTTATCACATAAAACTACCTCTGAGGGTGTATCAAACCATGACTTAAATATCATTAAACACTAGCGTATTATCTATATTTGCACCCCGGTCTGGCACTACGAAGATCTTTAAAGTGCCGGGCTAAACCGGAAACCATGATGACATCATTACGAAAACGTCATCAGATGACGTTAAAATCAACAATCATGAAGATGATAATTGAGATGGTTGTAGAATCTTACATTCATGCTTATTTATTATCATTTTAAGTAAACTCAAAATGATATGACGCTCGCAAAATATTGTTTTAGCCAACTCATCTAATAAACACTCATGGATGATCCTCTTTGTAAGAGATTATAATGACCATACATAAAAACGTGTATTCACTGCATTGCCAACTATATAGCCCTTACCCCTGACTTGAGACTCGAGCGTTGTGATCACGTTTACTGCCTGTTGTAGCACCATCAATTTGGTGAGAGGCTGAGAGCTCCCACAGTGCATCGTTACCATGGATCCTAACTCCTTGAATGCTTCGTTGATATCTCTAACCCTCACTCTGATAAGGAAAAGAAATAGAAATGTCAAGAGTAGCAAAAATAATCAAAGTTTGAGCCAGTGCTAGATTGTAGTATCTTCATATTTGCAACATTAGGGCTTCAGATGAGTTTTTTGAGAAATTTGGTCACTGTTTTTCATGTTTCTCTACCAAACCTTATCTTGTGGGCGATTCTTAAGAGTTTGATTATTTGTTTGTTTACTAGGATTTAACGTGGCTTTAACAGTATTTCAGTCATATTGCGACATCCAGCTCACTACAGGTGGAGAAAGACCCCAGGGGACCTCTGTACACTATTTCAGGCACAGAGGGCACCCGGGTAGAACCACCGACCTACCGCAAGCCA
>JAULCC010575578.1:0-10518 GCA_032358795.1 Nuttallia obscurata
AAATGACATAAGTGTTTTTTCTCCTCTGAAACCATAAATACGAGAGCTAAGATATTAGGACATATTTTTATATGGGGGAAATAGCTGGTGAGCGCCTCCAGGGCCATCATGGCCCTCTTGTTTACATGCTATCCCCATCGGAGCCTCTTTGGAAAATGTAAACAAAGTATCATGTATACGCAGATGTGAACCCTTTGTGGTTTACAACAATTTGCAACATTATCTTACAAAATACAACAAAAGCACATTGAAAACATCATTTCCTTATTCAAACAGTCGAATTAACATGTTAAACGAAGAAATGATTATGAATATAATTAATTCATCTTCAATTTACTTCTGTACTTACCGCAATTGCAGTAAATGTGTCGCGACATTGTCGTTTGTGCGTAGTTCGCTGTTTTTCACTCTTTCTCTCCAACTACAAGTTTCTTCAGAAAGTCTTACGCTATGTGTGGACTTGTCATGTACTTTTTATACGCCCGTTTGAAAAACGGGACTTATTATGGGAACACATCGGGCGGGCGGGCGGCGTCCAGAGGGTTTCCGCTCTCTTAGTCAAAGAGTTTTCATCCGGTCTTTATCAAACTTGGTGAATATGTTGGTGGGCATAATATCTCTACCAAATTCTATAACCAGCCAAATCCCCCGAGGCACTCCTGAATTAGGGCCCTTGAATTGTCCAAAATTAGGGTTTCCGCTCTTTAAGTCAAAGAGTTTTCATCCGGTCTTTATCAATCTTGGTGAATATGTTGGTGTTTATAAACATGGTGTTTATGCTCACCCAAAATGTCAGATTTGGCAGGACGGCCAAGTTACGACAGGCGTATTTTGTGTCAGTTTGGCACTCTTGTTATATTATATTTCAATTTCTGACGCCCGTAATTTCGAGGAAGGAGTAAATTCGGTCTCACTCTGAAAGCCATTTTCTTTTCCACAAGATATCGACACGCGCATGCGCAAGTTATATTTTATCGTTCGCTTGGCGTTATAATTTCGGGTTACCCCAAAAAATTTACGCGGTCTAAAAATTGGATAATTAAGCGATAAAACTACCGATTTCCACCAAATAAAAAGCAGGGCACTTCAAATAGTATTGATTTACATCGATAGATGTCATCAGTTAAATTTACAAGATTTTTTTTACACTTAAAAAGGTAAGTAACTTTAAGCATTTCGGCGTAGCGTCATAAATACATAGTATCATCGCATGCATGGAGATTCTTTAACAAATGCAATGTGATTTACTTAGGTAACATACTTTTTGTAGTTTAATATTATTTTTTATATCGAAATTTTAACGCATAGAGATTTTGTGGTAAACAAATGTAAAGAAACAATGATACACCAAAGTACATAAAAGATACTTTGATTAGACAACTTCAAATAAAATTAAAATCGCTCGATTAAATCATCTTCGCTAATTTCATAAATTATACCTGTGAAAATTGCCTAAGGATTAAAGACACACAATTTAACAATAAACCTTAATCAGCTAATCACTACTTAGTTTGATATTCTTTGACTGGGCCGTTCTGGACTGGGCCTTTATTGAAGTGGGCCGTTCTGACCCGACACCAAAAATGAATACAGACTGCACAGATAAATAAATGTATTTCAATACTGGATGCATTAAGCAACATTAATGCCTACCTCTGATCATTTATCACCAGTATGTAATATATAAGAAGTTTTTGATGTTCCAATACAACAAATATGATAATTGATCTGTTGTTATCAAATCACTAAATGGAGGTAACATCTGAATTATTTAAATGGATTCTACATATTCTGGTCTTTAAACTGTAAAAATTGATATTTTGCACAGTTCAAAAATTCAACATAATGCACAGCAGGAATGTAGAATACCTGTATTCTACATTCTTGATCACAGAGAGTTGTTAGGGTATCACTTAACTGAGGGAACATCTTACTTACTATTAGTCATACTCAATTAGAGATCAGGCTTTTAAATTTCACTTAAATCAGACTAAAGGCATTGATTGTTTGATGAGCAGTTTATATAGTTCAACAGGTGTAATCCCATAGTGGGTTCTTGGTTCGATTCCAAGGGAACTGCTGCTTTTCCAAATTAATCATGTAAACTCATGCTTTAAATGCCAACATAACCCATTAATGCATTAAATAAGATACAACTTGTTCTCAATTTTGTTAAAGTACCAAGTTGTTTACTCATTTGATGACACTATAACTACAAAGTGTAGCATTATATATAATATTTTTTGTAGAAAAAGACCATGATGCTCCCTCATTGAAGAGAAGTATTTTCCTTTAAATGGAAACTTTGATCTAAGGTCCATTAATGAAATCAATACTTTTATGACAATAGAAAATGCCATTGTTTCAATTTCACAAATATAAAAGTAGTTTTATATTTCTACATGGCATTAAAATAAATAATACTAAAACCATGTAAAAAGTTACTCTGATATAATCACAATAATATTTTTTTATGTTTACTAAAGATTATTCATTATGACCAGGTTTTAGAGTAAGAATGATCAGATATTACTATAATACGAAAATGGCAAACACATCTAAAAACCGTCTGACATAATATATTTATGTACTTGAAAGAAAAAGTCTACCGTTTATGATATCATATCGAGCGAATTGTTAAAGACTTAATGTGATGTGGAAATACCAACTATCATCCACATACTCAATAAAATGTGTCTAAAATGCTAGTATGTAGTGTAAGTTTGCATGAGATAGTTTGAAAAGCAGTAATTCCCTTGGAATTGAACCAAGAACCCATAAAGAGTTTACAACTGTAGAACTCTATAGCCTGCACTCAAACTATCATTGCATTTACTGTAGTGTATTTGTAATGTTAATGTGATATTGCTTGGTGCACAATCTATTTCATGCAACTCTAAGTTTTAGAAAGTCATTTGTTACAGATATATTTCTTATAAGATAAATGTTTTTTTTCTATCAGGATAATCAGCCAAGTTATCACCAATACTGTTTCAAATTATGTCCATGTAAAAACACATATCATGCAATTCTTCAAAAGATGACATCTTAAATGCGAAATAACAGAGGGTGGAAAATTTTAAACAGGTAAAAGAAGATAAGGCAAGGACATGTTTGTCAATTTAAGGGTTTGGTGGGCCTCATCCTAAAAACATAGCTGGATTCACACTGAAAAAAGTCTGGATCATTGCATGCTTTAATTTTTCAATTTTATTAAATGTGTCAGTGTAACCATTTTATAGTCTTATAATGTAAAATAACCATGGACGAGTTCTGTATTTTCATTCAAGACCAGCTCAATGTGTTTCAGGAGATTTCTAACATGTTTAGGTTTCAGAAGATGGTACCAGAATGTGAAAGATACTAACTCTGAGAGGATTTTACTAGCATGTTACATTTGGTCATGTGATAGTTCACTCACTCATGTATGCTTTCATTCAACTGCCTCAAATGTTCTCACTAACACACGTTTGACAGGTGAACATATCACATGTATATATATAATTAGGCTAATTCTTAAAGGATCACTAGGGTTTCTAACTACTTATTGACCTAGGTTACTATTTTGAGCTGCATGTGAACTCTGGATGGCTTATCACACCATAACACAAAATAAAACCTGCATTGTGCCAATAAGAATAGTCATAAACTATATTCTTGGTGTGCAATAATTTTGATTTTAATTGTACCTTTTAAATGGGCATATAACATTTAATGTGTAAACCATAATTTTAGTTGTAGTCATCTATGATATAGAGAAATATTACAACAGGTTATATTTAACAGATCAAAGATATTTTGACAATGAGTATAAATGAGCATGATTTTGGGCCAATTGTGAAGATCAATCATATGTGCTCATATAATTGTATTTAATATTTATCAGATTTATGGTCTATCTGATTTTGGTTATGGAAAGGTGTAGATAAATAATGTCATCAAAAATTTTGTGCTACATTACGTAGGAAATAAACTTGTTGACTATATTTCTTAAAAATATTTGAAATTAATAAAAAAAAACTTTTCACTTGGTAATCACCAGAAACTCATACAAAAATAAGAGAATTTTGAATTTCAGTAAAAGTTATAAATCAGTCTGGCTAAATTACTACATACTTGATCAGTGAGAACACTAGGTCAGGCATAGAGTGCGCCCGGGTAGAACCATCGACCTACCGCAAGCTAGCTGGAAGGCTTCCTCACTTGAAAAATCAATATTGCCCATACTCGACATCGATTATATAGCAGCATAATTAACAATTTCAAGTTAAATAATATAAACTATTTGTAGAAATGGGCCAAATACAAATCAATCAAATGTGCACGTTAAATATAATTTAGAAATCAATTTTATGGTATCTCTTTTCAGAGCTATGATGAACGTGTAAATAAAAAAAAATCATAAATATGGTGCTACATTTTACATAAAAAGAAATTGATTGACAATATGATTTTTTAAAAGACATAACAAATAATAAAATAAACTCTTTTCAATTCGTAACTACCAAAATTCGTTCAAAAATGAAATAATTTTCAACTTGTCAGACATAATAAATCAATCTGGCTAAATTACTACATACATGATATTTGAATACAGATTCATTGGGGGGGGGGGGGGGGGGTCGTTAATAAAATTGTGGAAACAACTGTCCGGCCGGAATTCTGAATTTTGTCTAAATAAAGTGAAAATTCAATTTTTTATCCAATTTTTATTTCTATTTTTTCACAAATATACGGGGAAATCTTATTCACGGTTTGTCTTTTCTTAGCAATGAAAACCATGTAAATATTAAATGTCATTTAAAATTTTGCGATGATGTTTATAAAAAGTAATTTGTTGTCAAAATGATTTCTTAAAAAATATTCAAAATTACAGAAAAAATATCTTTTGAATCGGTAATTACCAAAATTAATACAGAAATAAGAAAATTTTCAAATTTGGCAAAATTTATAAATCATTCTCGCTAAAATACTACAAACTAGTAAATACAGATTCATTAAAAATGTAGTCAAGACAATTGCGGAAAAAACTGGCCAGAATTTTGAATTTGGACTTTATTTTGTTTTAATTTCATCTTTAAAAAAATCTGAATTTTATCATCATTTTGAGATTATGTGATTTTTTATCTACTTCTTCAGATCCATACAGAACATGTTAAACGTAATTGTCACACAGATTTATCTAATGCACTTTATAGAAAAACATTTTATTTTATAGTATTTCTTGTTTTTGAATCTTCAATGATAAAGAAAAAAAACACTTTTCATTGTAACATTGTCCGCCGAAGTGAACAGACCAATCAAAACCTAGGCGCTCAACTACGCCGAAACCTGGGATCTCAAGCGAGAGCATAGGCTTTTGCCGTTTGCACAAGAAATCACGAGAACGCATAGTTCTCAAGCGGAACTTGTGTTCTGGAGTGAGATCCTAGGTTTTCAGTCGAGAACTCATGATTCTCTGATTAGGTCTGCAAACGGCGAGCGAGAAACTTAGTTTCTCAGTGAGAAACTATGTTTCTCAGTGAGAACCTATGGTTCTCTGATTACTTGTGCAAACGGCGTGCCATATATATTGTTGCTGTCTTTACTTGACATGATGTTGTTAAACAATTGGTCACAAATAGGCCTCCGTAACCATGGCTGGGCGCAAAACTCTTGCCTTAGGTCAGTATAAAACGGACATAGTAATAACATGTGAAATTCACCCTCCACATTGAATATATTTAATATTGAACAGTGATTGCAGTGTCTAAGTTCTCGTGTCAATATTCTGATGTCGACCTGTCTCAATATTCAAACAATAACCTGAACATCTAAAGTTAGACAATGCTCTTTTATATAAATACTGTAAGTCAATAGAAAGGTACCTTTCAACATCTAATAGAGTTTTAAAGTTTCTGTAATAAATTGTTTTACTTGAGGTATTTATCTTTTCATTCAGATTTTGCAATGCACAGTCAATAACACGTGTTTCAAACAGATAATTAAATGCAATGGCATCACCAGCTTCATTTGCTAGCCATGCATATCCAAAATCGAACTGGAACAATATCTGTTTTATATGTGCAGCCCATGTTATCCAACCAGATTAATCTAAAGAACGTAACATCATATATTTACAAAAGTCATCAATAAAGTTGATCTGGCGTTGTAAGTTAAGCACAGTGTCAGACACGCTAGAAACGCCATCAGCAAACATTAATGCGTATACAAAATTCAAAAATCGTTTATTTTGTAAATAAAGTCCGATAGCCCAAAATACAACATAGTATAATATAGAGCATTTACAGAGTTATGTTTAACAGAACATCTTGGTAAGTATAATTGTATGTCAAATTGGAAGGTATGTCTTGAATATAGATTGCAAATAGATCAATTTGTTCAAAACCTCTACAAAGTAAATAAGCTGTGTATTTGATTTAATTCAGTTTCTTTCTATATGGTTTGCCAGTTAAGTCAAATGTATACAGATTAAACAAAACACAAAACTGAACAAAAGAATAAACTTTCTAATCATGATTTGTGTCGCTTCTTATTCCAAGTAAACAAATACATTTGACTTCTATAGTCGAGACACATAACAGATTACCAACTTTACAATGTTACAATGATTATTAAAACCTTATATTATATGGCATGTTCCTTTAAAATAGCTGCGATGTAAGTTCATAATTGATTAATAACTGTTACATTTGCACATTTCAAGTTTACATAGATCTAATACGCCAGATCTTCCAGAGTACAAGTTATACAGCAGATCTATTCTAGCTTGTGCGTATTTAGGACATACAAAAATACGTGATATTCGTCTTCTATTACTTAAGTACCTATCAATTCGAAACAAAAAGAACATCTGTTTTCTCTTGGCATGTTAGCATGCCGACCTACTCTATTTTCAGTTTATGGCTTGAACAGCGAAAACGTGCAAGAGCTTTCCTGTATGAAACTGGCATATCTATATTCAAATATTTCTCATTGGTTACTTTGAACAGACAATTCACCGTAAGGTCGACAAATCTGCTAGAAAAATCAGTTCGTTTATTTAATAATATAAATTCACACCATAAGCAAGTAAATAAAAAGTAGAAATCGATCAGACAAGACATAAAGTAGTAGTATATATCATGTTTTCAGGAAACTATAAAATGATTTGAAAAGTTGAAGTTAAAATAACTCATAACATTATAAAAGCGTGACATGGTCAATCTTCATTTTACAGTAGCATGTCTTTGGTTTAAACATATGTTATTGCTCTTTATTTGTACAACATGTTATAATTAACAAATACATGAAATAGTTATATACAGGATTACAAATATATAATCAAAAGGGTTGGGTCACAAGTTCTTCTAATTTTAGCTACGGCCCTCTTTCACCTATCTTAATACAGCTATTTACACAGGCCGATAAGCTTATAAGTGCTGTCCATACAGTCCAGTCACAAGTGGTTTGGAATTTTAATTTCATCCGATATCGTTACTGCCGAAAATGCCCGTCAAATGTCACTAAAGGAGGTCCGGGATTATGGAACACATACAAATGTACTTGACAGAAGTTAAGCTTTACGGCGTATTTATATTAACACCTTTATGATATTCATACAGTGTTTAACCGATATTTTAAAATGGAAATAATAAATATCATTCATTAACAGCCTATGAAAACACCGATTCAAATCGGACCACAATAGCTGCTTATTAAGAATGCTAATTTTGAAGCAACTACCCGTCATACTCTTTTAATCCAAGTCTTACAAATCACGATTAATTTGGATTTATTTTCTTCTCTTTTTTAACCTTTGTACCCTACATACTACGGAATACCCATAGGGTCATCGCGCTTTTTGCGAGCCAATGTCGTGCACCCAAGTGAAAAAAATGATATAAGATAAAAGTAAGTTACACTATCAAATGTTTTTTTCAGGCTGATTTTACAAAGTTATAGAAATTGAATAAACGAGGGGAAACAATAATTGTACACTTACGCGTCT
The DNA here is from genome assembly GCA_032358795.1 of Nuttallia obscurata. NCBI lineage: Eukaryota > Metazoa > Mollusca > Bivalvia > Cardiida > Psammobiidae > Nuttallia > Nuttallia obscurata. The sequence goes on from JAULCC010575578.1 coordinate 7,991, forward strand.
TTTTTATGCTTCTTACCGACATAGTAGGCCTCGAAAAATATGCGATAATGCACTGGTCACTATTGCATCCTTTTAATAGCGATATTTCATTTTACCTAGACCGAAATAGGATGTGATAGAGTACTGTGACACTCTTTTTTATTTCCGTAATTTCGCTGAACTAAAACGGATGCGACATTGAACCAGTTGAATATCACATCTGTTTTTACATGAACTTCGATAGATTATTCTGGGAATTAAACTGTAACAATTCGTATTGTAACTTACATTTCACGAATCTTTTTCTCAAGTTGTTCCATACAGTGGCTCTAAAAACACGATGACCTTACCAGGTTTCCTTAACATACAATAAATATAACAATACTTAAAGCCACCTGGAATATAAGTAGTTCAAGTTTCACGTTTTAATAAGCGTATCAAAAGATTAATGTGGTACATGAATACTCGAACAATTATATAATAGATCATGTCCTTAATAATCACCTGTCTATAGCAAGTTGTGGCCGATTCTACTCAGTTTAAAATGTGTTGTTTATGCTCACAATAAGGATGACGCTCTCGCTCGCTATGATAACTCAGAAGTGTCATATACATGTATCTGCTATGGCTACTTCGCTCGCATTGTAAATTCTAGTTCACGATCGTAATAAACTCTTCGCTATAGTTGGCGGTGAAAAGTCTAATTCTAATTCACAATGGACATTCAGTTTAGTTTTTGCTCGAAATAAAAAGTGATATTTTACTGTAGAGCCATTTCGACGAAAAAGATGCATATTGCTAGCTGAAAAGGTATAGTGCATATTCGATAAGAAAAGTCTAGTTCACTAAAGCTACGGAAAGTCTTATAAGCTAAAAGGTAAAGATCTCTTAGTGCTAGCAATGAAAAACTAAGTTCACGTCAGCTATAAAAGGTTAAGTTTTTGCTAGATTTTAATAGTTAAGCTTTGCTTGCTATGTTGAACTCTTTGGTAGTTATAGAAGTCTATATTTTGCAAGCTTTTAAAAGATGTAGTATTTTTTATCTCACGAAAACCCTATATTTCATAGCTATAGAAAGTCAAGGTTTTGCCAGTTATGAACAGTTTAGATTTGTTACCTGTGATAAAGGGTGGTTTTTGCTATCAAAATTCTAGATTTGCTAGTTAAGAAAAGTGTAGTTTTTCTAGCCGTGAAAAGTCTAATTCTTGTATGATATAAAGTTAAGTTTTGCTAGCTATGAAATTCTAATACTTGCTAGCTCAGTAAGAATCAAGTATTTTCTAGGGTTTGCATAATTACAGCGGAGACTGGGAGGCGTGTGAGATTTCTAGGCATCTGCCGGCGAGTAGACATCGGCGTAAGATCAGTAGTTGATACTTAGTAATTCCAGTTTCGCTTCTCGTATGTAAGAGAAGGGTAAACAAGAGGGAATCACATGATCAGCTTGGTTATTTGGCTGGAGCTACAATCTCACAAACTACACAATATAAATATAAGAGCTAGAAGATCAGTGACATTATCGTAAGTTATTTTTCTGTTCATTTTTTGCAATACGATACTGGTTTATTCGTAATACAAGGCCTCCGGACAAAAATTCAAACAGTAATTTCAACAATCAGAGTGATGGTCATAGTATACTCAGTTTGAATAACAAAAGTTAACATTTATGTAATCTGCATATATATAAATGAGATCGACGTATGGATATAGAAGGTAAGGCATTGTACTCAAGTTTGCATAATTTCATTCCTTTGATCAAAAGACCTGTTAAAAATTTAGTGAGGCAATAAATACTGTTTGGTCTCTTATCTAACATAATATCGATGAGCAGTTTCTCTGAGAACATACGTCGTTTCCATCTGTCTTAAAATGTATTCCTCTTACTGAAATTTGTTTTCAATAACAGAAATACATGTCAATTTATCTACCACATGTTTATTTAGCAAGTTGAATAATAAATAAAATGGCAACCACGTTGTGGTTCACATTAAATGCCTGCCACGTATGAACGTCTCGATTTATCCAACAAGAACACATGTCAATTTACTGACCGTAATGTATGACCAGTCCGATGCATTAGTCAGTGTATAACATTGAGTGTGTGGTTTTATAACATAGCTTTTGTGACTCCTGGCGAAAGTCACGCGGATATTATAGTGAGGATTATACACGAAGTATGAAACTGTAAATATGTGGCAAATAATTTAGTCTATTCCATCTTTTACATTCAGAACTAGAATTTAATTGAAGTAATAGTTCAGATAAACTCGTTGACAATTCAAACCATATTGTATTGTAATGGATTTCCCCCGAGCCGCTGTGCAATAATCAGGGAGGGTATATTCACATCGAGGAAATCATTTGGCTATTTGACAAAGGGACAGCTAGGCTAAGATCACACACTTGATATGTCACATAAAAGAATGGTCAAATTCAAAATAGTAAGCAGTGTCGTTCTGATTTTAAGTTGTCTCGGGACAGGATATGGACAGACCATAGCGCAAGTTAACAATTTAACGAATTCACTTTTCAGCGGATATAATAAATAC
>JAULCC010575689.1:0-10518 GCA_032358795.1 Nuttallia obscurata
TTTATCATCAGAACAAGAATGAGGTAGATAGTTCGCATGTTTGTTTACATCCAGTATTTACATCAGTCTATCAGTTATTTAAAGCATATTTTAATTCATTTTCATATACAGGAAATGGTGTTGGATCTTAAGTTCTTCCAACGTTAGTGAGGGCCCTCCCGTAAAACATATTGGAATTTGATATCTGAAAATGTTGATCAGTTGATGCTAAGTACAGTTGAGGAAAAAAATTCATCATTTATTTTATTAATATGTTGAGTTTCCTTTGTTTAAATGTAAGATACTGTCAATATCTTTAACTTATTTTATAACCTGCACTTTTTCCTCTGTGATTAAGACTCCATAAATTAGAGCTGCTTAGTTAAGTCAAAATTCAAAATATTTAGCCTGTTGAAGAGATGAAAAATGAGTGTTAGGGGCAATAACTCTGCAAGGAAGATTGGTAAAAGCCCTGCTGTAGACTACTCACATCATTGGCCAACTGTCGTAGTGCTTCCTCATACTCTCCCTTGGCTGCATACAGCAAGCCAAGGTTTCTGTATAGCTTAGACTTGATTGCATTTGAACATTCTGGGGTTTTCAACACTGTCCATTGGGCCTGGGCCAAATACTCCTCTGCTTGCTCCAGTCGACCTAAACCTGAAACATTTAGTCATATGTGCACTGCTTGGTTTTTTTCTGTTTGTCTTATTGATATTGTTTATTTACAGTGAGGGGCTGAGAGACTGCAAGTCAATGACCATAACCATTTTAACCACAGAGGCTCCCCTCAGTTTGTATTAAAAGGTGTAAACTACATGTATTGTACTTTTATTCTAAAATCATATTGATCTATCAGCCTGTTATCAGCACCAGTTCCAATATCAGCATATTAGGTGATAATGTCTATAATGGTCATACATCTAGTATTTCAGTGTTCACTGGGGACTATGCTGACTATTTGAAATGCTCAATGGGTCCAAGCTGAGTATGTACATTGCTTCTTGCCAATGCATAGCCTCTCTAACAAGAAGCCCTAGGCAGTACCTCTCTGTGTTGACACATGGAGACTGCATTCTAGGTCCCAGGCCTAGCCCACGTAGGATGCATAATTATCTCACAAAGAGGAAATTCAAAATAAAAAAAGTTAAATTTAGCTTTTGTGATACATAAATGCTTTCTATATCATATCAGAATTTCCTGCTTTCAGCTTTCCAGAAGGTATGAATTTCATTTCAAACATGTGATGCAGAATGATTTATTTTTATAATTGAGATTTTGCTGGAGACTAAGTACAATTTTCACAGGAACCAGTTCAAAGTGATGGCGTTGCCCTGCAAAATTTTGTTTTCATCATATCACTGGAAGGATTAAGTATGGTAATCCAACTTTCAGCTGTACAGTAGTTTAATGTTGTGAAGAGATAAAGTCTTAGGTATTTAAGTTGTGACGGTTTTGTAATGGTTTAGTAAACTGTGATTTCTTACCTATACTAGCTTCCCCCAGGATGAGGTAGGAAGGCACAAGTTCTATACTTGCCAGCCCATGGACATCTATTGCAAACCTCAGAGACTGCATGGCTGCTGGAACTGCCTGTTCATGTTTGCCTTCAAACAATAACTTCTGTCCTGTAGTTCTTGTGAGATCTATCATATGGCGCTAAAGAAAATACAAGTGCCATTTAAGGAAGTTTTTAACTTCATTTACATTAAAATTTAAAACTTAAATTTTCTTTCCATAGACTGGACTCATACTGCATACTGATGTAGATATGTTCTAGCAAAAATGGGAAGTAACAAGCAGTTATTCATGTTAAGAAAGATTAGCATATTCATAAAACTTATTAGCAAACTGATAACCAAATACTTTTCCTTAAAAGTAAGTGCTTAGCTCAGAAGTTTTATGACACCTACATGGATAGCCAGTAGGATGGCAGTGAGAAAAATTTCACAAAGATTTCAATTGATTACTAGGTTAAGCTTTGCATAAACTAATTTATTAGCATACATGTAGCTTTACATAAATATGTAGTGGCAAGAAGTCACATCTTGTTAACAGTTTCTTTCATTATCAAAACATTGAAAACTTTCAAAGATGATATCTGAAAGTTTGTTTGCCAATCATAAGAAAGTTGTCCCAGTGGCCAGTGGCGTAGAGGTAACAGTTCTTATATATTCAGCATGGCTATATTTGTTCCATTACTAATTGTGGTACTATGCTAAAATGTTTATAGTGGGGAAGGAATGTTTCAATTGCATAACATGGTCAGTACTGGAATTAAGCCAAAAAACTCAATGTCATGTTAAACGGCTGCTATAGTATTGATGAAAATTTAAAAAAAAAAAAGACATACAGGTAGTCTGTTTTTGAGGTTATACTTCTGTGAAGATTATTTCACTTATAAAAAGATATTCTTGCCTTTAGTTCCTGTACAAACTAGTAGAGAGAAAATGTAACAAAACATCTGGATGACAAAAAACGCTTATCAATATGCACAGTCAACCAAAAGAATGTTTGAGATGGCTCATTTTATGAATAGCCCATAAATCATACAAATATTTGCTTTCTGTGTTACTTAAAATAAGTTTTTAATCAGTACATTTTAAAACAATTTTAAATTGATTTTCTAAAACCAGTGTTACCTTTTTCACAGCAAGTCCCTTTTCTCTGCCTTGTCTCTCCTCTTCTGATGGCAAAAATGGAGCTGTCTGTCGTAGTGGAATCAAGTTCTGACATATTTTTTCATGAATTCCAAGCCAGTCTGCTTTTTGATGCTCTACACCACTGAAATTACAAATAATCATTTCAAAATCTGTCTTAATTTAATGTAAAAACTGTTTTAAAAAGTATGTAGTAAGAAGTATATTAACTTGTGTAGCAAAAGATAGCCAGTTTCATCATGTCACTGTTGCAGTCAAGCATATAAAAGACATATAAGAGTATTAATAATGGATGGACACTATAGTGGGCTGATATAAAATGACTACAAATTGGAACACACTAAAATAAGACACTCAAAATAGTCATAAGTCCTTTATAATTTTAGAGATGCCTTTTCTCTGCCTTGTGGTCTAGTGTAAGACATAGGCCTCAGGCTCTAAACATCCTTGGTTCAAATCCAGCACATGCCATCAGATTTTTCTGGGCAGAAAGTTAATGCCACATGTGCATTGCTGCATCCAAGTGTATAAATAGAGAAGGGTGCTTATGGGGTACCTGTGAAGGTGTAAGTCAATGTGCCATGGCTGCAATCTGCACCAGCTGTTAACGGCTGACTTACAACCTAATGATCAGCGGGCAATAGTAGCATTGTAAAACACTTTTGAGCATATGTCAAATATGAACAGACTGCCATAAGAAGGTGCTATATTATTTTTTATTATTATTAAGACTAAAAATATCCACCTGAGAAAGTAAAAAAGAACATAGGCATTATAATAGGAAACTATACTAATAACGATTAGGGCTATGAAAGCAAATTATCAACAAATATATAAGGGCCATAAGGTTTTACTAAATCTGATATGTCTGTATCTTGTAATATTATTTAAATACATCTGAACTATCAACCACAGCTAGTCTATACACCAAAAAAAGTAACATGCTGATCTAAAGTGGGCAAAAGCATTATATGTTGACTTAATGAAATAAAACAAACAATTGATAATCAACACTTATCCAAACTGCCAACTTTACACCTGCGGTAATGCATATATCTCAATAAGTTATATATCCATATCAATTAAATTTTACATGCTTATTGCTGAATACTATTCTAAGAAAATGTCAAAATATGGATACATTTTAAAGGAAAATAAATGAATGGTAGACATATAAATGTGAAATTCTAATTTTGTGAATTCACAAAATTTCAAAATCTTAGAATATTATTCAGCAATAAGCATGTTAAATGGTATTGATATTGATTATATATCTTATATATAATATATTAACCTTCTTGTGCTGACCCCTTTCATGTGTTTTTCATCTTATCCTTACTTTCAAACTGTTGCTTGCTTCTAGCTAACTGACACAGATACAACTATTCTTAAGGGTGAGCAGCAGAAACAAGAGATGGATAGTAAGAATGTTGAAGAATGTAAGTTTCACACATGAAAAATTTACCTATTCTGTAAATTTCCATAACATAATATTCAGTGAACCAAACACTAACCAACTGTAACACAAAATTAAATACAACCCATTTTGCCTTCTTGAAACTATTTATAACAACTAAAGTAATCGGGGGTAAAGTTTCACCCAAGTTAGGACTGGAACCCATGATCCCTGCAACACTTGTATGAGCCCTCTCTCTACTGAGCTACCCGGAGGTCTGGTCCAACCACCACCTAGGGTCACTACACAACAAAGCAACTGGAAAGGAAAATTCACAGTCATTTAGATGGACGTAGATGGGCAGTACATTTGTGTTTTTGAAAAACTCACAAGCTTTATGAATGAGAAAAAATTGTCACACAGAATCGATAGAAAGACAGACGTAGTAGACTAAACTTTTACAGAGATACTTTTACATCATCTTGGCACTGATGAATATATGAGAACAGTACCATACTGTAATACTCACCAATAATAAGTCACTCTACATTTTGTGCACTGTATAAATGCCGGTTTTTGACATAGCTCACACAAAAGTTTTATCCCTTTCGGATTTGCTAAGGGATTTAGCGTCATCTTTGCGTCAAACAACACTTAAATCCCTGATGGTGTCGGAACAGATTTCACATGTCGGCCATTAGTGTTGACACGGTTGCTATAGTCTGCACTCCGGCTTACCTGTCTTAAGTCCGTTACGGCGTAAAATGGGAACTAGTCAGTTGCTATTGAAACTGCGCATGTGCGAGAAAACAAGGTAAAAAGTATATGCACACCGGAAAATGTCGTTTCTCAGAAAGGATATGAAGCTTTGAAGCAGATAATGCATAAATAGTTGTAAGGAGTAGAATGACATCATTTTATTTGTAGCCAGGATTGTTTCTCACATTTAAGAGATTAAAAGAAACATCACTTTAAGAATGGAATGGCTTGCAGCTCGCCATGAATTATTAATTCCCCTGCATCTGTTACTACATAGATTCTATATCCACTATATTACAGTAGAGACCTATAATACATGTCTCTGATTACAGGGAACGCTGGAAAGGACTTTGAAAACTTATTTTGTAAACTCATATTTTATAACGTTGTAAGATACACATAATGAAAATGAATGAGAAGCAAGATTGCCATAAATTCATACATGGAAATGCATTCATTATGATCATTGCATACATGGTGTCTGATTGATATTGAGATGGACTTAATATGTTGTATACATATATTGATTAGTTAGAGTCACTGTTTGTTTTTGTTGTTTTTTTATAACTGTCGGTATTTCTTTGATAGGTGATGGTTAAAGCAAAAAGAATTCCTGTACATGGTTCTGGTGAAGTGGTTGTTGAAAATATCTATGATGAAGATGATGGAGAAATTACAGACTACTGCAGTGGTTCTGTATCTACCTTGAGAAATTCATATCCGGTATGATCTCCGGTGATCTTTTTTTATCCTGGTTAACTGTAAAACCAAAAATATTAAATTCAGATTGTATATATAGTTACATATGTCATTGGACTCAATACATATTGCTGTGAATTTTATATTTTGTATCAGTTTGTCAGGAGATGCTGTGTTAATGGCTTGTTTTTCTCTTATCTTTTGTTATATTTTATTAACAGCTGAATGTTGCTATATTTCCCCACAGCTGAAGTTAATTATACCTTCCAATGCAAGCGTCAGTAACTGTAAATGGGTCTATCCTATTACATTTGGAGGAGGACTTGTTGGTGGTGATAAAATTGACATGTCATTGCATGTGAAGCGAAACTGCTGCTTGCTTCTCACAGGCCAGGAATCAACTAAAGTAAGTTTTGAGTACAGTATCTGAATTAAAAGTAATCTTAAACTTAAAGTAACTATAATTTGCATAAACAACTTCAGCTAGTCTTCATTTAATTTGATAGAATGTTGTAATGCTAAACACAAAATATCTGTAAGAGTTGTTATTATTATTATTGTAAAGATGTAGATGTATGTCTCGCATATATATTTCATATATATTATTGTGAAATTGTAGATGTATGTCTCAGATGTATATTTCAGATATACCATTGTGAAGATGATCTACAGACATCTCAGACTTTAAAGGGAACAGTAGATGATGGGGCCTTACTTTGTGTCCTGTCTGACCCTGTCGTGTGTTACAAGGATGCAAGATTCCTTCAAAAACAAGTAAGCAGTTAAAAGCATTTGTAGAGAAATCTCTTGGTTTCTTTTTCAAGTCCTCCCAGTATTGCGTCACTTATCACTTAATGATGGGTCTGTCTGTTTATTGTCTGTTGTTGTTTTTCTACGTCACTTTATACCATCTAGGGTTATAAACAGGTCCTGACACCGACAAACCAGTCAGAATGAACACCCCTACTAGGACTGAATCAACTATGAAGTAATGTACAATCAAATGCACAAAACACAGCATACAACTTATATGGTATACAGCCCAGCTACATATGAAAAATCTCAATGAAAAAAATGTCATGTTTAACCATCTGTATAGAATTTATTATCTGTTAGCAGTAATTTATGCTAGGAATCTCGAAGAATTAATATCAAACACTTGATGGTATGTTGAATCAAACTAGTCAATAGTTATATTGATATGTGATTGTTGACATTGGGTAATGGGTATTGAGTTTTTACCTAACTTTGACACTTTACTTCCCTTTCTGCAGGACCTGGCACTCAATTACTCATTGAAGCCTAATGCTCTAGTGTGTCCATACATTTACATTTGCATAAGTTACATACCACATACTGGTTGATACTTGTTAATATTAAAGAACTGTTGACACTACAATGATATAAATGAAACGTTCATGACAGGCTTAAAAAAACAAAAACAAACAAAATCTTTCCTACCAAGAGTGGTAAACATTCATTTACTGGACATTTTATCTAATGAACCATTGAGTAGACTAGCTTTGACGGGAAGAAAACAAGGTAAGTTTATTTAAGTTTTGTTTTCATAACTCAGTAGATCTTTGATTGCATGTAAATAGTCACATGCATAACTGTAATTTAAGCTTCAAAATCAAATGACACCTTTGTTGTTGTTGTTTTTTCAGGAGTTCAGGATGAGTTGTCATGGTAACCTGGTATACCTTGATTGGCTGATTGGAGGAAGAGTGGCTTTACATGAACTATGGCAGTTTCAGAGGTTTGTGTTTTTCTATGTTACTGTTTGTTCTGAGGTTTTAAGACACTTTGTTATATCAACTGGTTTTGAAAATATTCTTCAAATAAATCTCATGTATGCAAATGTCAAAACATGCATTAGATGAATCTACAAACAATGTCTTCAGTATTAACTATTTAACTTGACAATGAAACATATGAACAAATCAAGTTCTCTTTTATTTGTTTACGTATAAAGCTAAAGACAAATGAATTTAGGCACTGTTTTAAAGTGTACTGATTTGTTTAAAATAGATTTGATTTTACCCTGTATATCAAATGGAAAGAAAATTCTGGTTATTCCATGAAAGTTTGAGAGTGTTTGGTGTCAATATAATATGATTCCACAGAAATTGCTCAAGTTTAAGCTCTCTGAGAAAAGTCATCATACTCTCCTCAGTATCTGAATTAGTGTCACACCTCAGTTAATTTTTTCTTACCATCCCACTTGTTTTCAGAACCATGACAGAAATTGCTTTCCAACTTACAATTCTTGTTCACAATCATTATCTCCATCAGCAGACAAGTGTATGTAATTCTGTTTAAGTTTTTGCAAGAATTATTTCCCATTTTCGACTTAAAAAATACATTGAATCCTATTATTGACCCCCAAAATGTTAGCATAGAGTCCTCCCACAGCTCTTTTATATGTACAGGTTTGATCTTATTAAAAGTTAACAACAACTAGAATCATCAATCTTTGTAACTATTGAGTAAGAACTATTTTGTACCAATTATCAAAACTGATTATAACATTTTGATGGACAGGAAGAGTGTTAAGTATAACGGTACCTGTCAATGAACACTGTATGAGCTATGTGTTATTTAGGATTTTTGTATGTCTCAATTTTATAGTTACCATAACAACACTGATGTGTATATTGATAACAAACTGGTCTATAGAGACAACAACAACTTACATAACAATGGCATGGTACGCGTCCAGCAGACAATGAAAACTTACCAGGTACCATTTTAAACCTTCATATTACTTGAAACCATTTTACTGTGCTGGTTTAATTTTTCTATAATGCAATGTCATCATCCCATGTATGCCCAGTGTAACATATTTTTTACTTACATAACTTTTTAACAAAACTTTGGCCATACCATCTCCAATGTGAGAAGGGTATCCACCCAGGTTAGACTTAGGTCTTCCTCGAACATGAAAAATTGGAAAAGTCGCCATATGACTTGAACCTTAATAAAAAAACAAAAAGACATTTCCTGATGGCCATTTATCTGGCTTACACTGATTATCTCCCTTTTTCTGTGAGTTCACTGCATGCTATTCTGATTTGATAAATATGTATCTATTTATCATGTGACATGCTTGTCTAAAAGTTTGCTTAATAAAACATATCTAACTCATTTTAATCAAAGTTTAATCAATCAGACAACTCATGTAGGACCCAAAATATCTTTTATTATTGAAATCGGTGTGTAATATTAGTTTTCTACCAGTTAAAAGAATTGTGTCTATGTTTCTCAAGGCATTCAATTTACCCCACTCTTATACTTGCTTCTTTCCAGTTATAACCAGCATCTCCAGATTTTTTTTATACTTTTTGTTCCCCTTTGTAGTCTTGAAAAAATGGAGTGCATTACGTGAACACCTGCAGCAAGTGGGCAGGCGGGAAGCATCAATACTTTGTCCTTTCTCCAAGTCTTACAGTTTTCATTCAATCTTCATCAAACTTTCTGAACATGCATGTTGGCAAAATGTCTCAGCCAAGTTTGATAACCAGCCAGCACTCTTGGATTATGGCCCTTGAATTATCAAAAATTGAACAAATTAGCCCTTAGCCTGCTAAGCGTGACCATGATAGAATTCGCAAACAGAATAACTCAGTGTCTGCTCCAGATCCCTGCTGTTTAACATTCTGCCAATTGTTTCTGCAAATATTGGATGAATCTGATAAACTTAAAATTCCAGGCAGACGGCAGTTTCAGCAGATGACAGTTTTTCAACAGGCTAAGGGTTAGGTTTGTTCGCCCTCTAAGTCAGAAATATGTTTGTCAGCATAATGTCTTGGCCATTTTAAATAACCAGTCTAATTTTCCAAGGCACTATTTGATTATGGCCTATATTATTTTATACTATTATTATTATTACACTTCAAACACCACTGCTTAAACCCAAAACCTTTGATAGGCATATGTTGTGGTAGTTTGGCACTCTTGTTGATTTTGTCTCCCTTGATAAGTTTTGTTTGCCCTTTTAATTTCAGGTTTTGGGCTCTTGTATAATTCTCGGTAAGAAGATGGAACCCGTGATAACAAACCTTCAAAAGTCTCTGGGCAGAAAAAAAGCAATTGGTAAGCGTTATATCTACCAGATTATTCTACAACATAGATAAATCCAAATATATTTGCAGAGGATTCTTTCGTTCTTTTTCAAAGCCTATTAGAACATTAATTCAAATTTTATCTTTGATATCTTACACTTTTCCCCCAAAAGTAGGGTTTACTGCAAGTATTTTATTCCCCTCCTGGTGATGTTTGTCCCATTGTTATTTTTCTTGAAGAAAGCCTACAAGAGACATGTTGAACACCATTCTAGTTGAATACACACCTATTGCTAGTGCCTTCTTTGCCTGCAGGTGAGCAGTACGACCCTGGCCTTACATGCAGTGTCAGCCCACTAAGTTATACTGTCAACCAGACAACTGTCAGCGGAATATACATCAGGTTTATGGCTAGCTCATCCCAAAAGGTGGGTAATTATACATATATATATATAAGGATAGTGAGGAATTTTGATTTGTAAACTAGAAGTCCTAGACTGTGGTAGGCAAACTTGTTTGACATAGGTTCTAGTTCTGCAACCATTCAGGCTCACAGGGAAGATTGGGATGAACCTAACTGTGTTGCCTCTTTAAAGTCTTTATTATTATAATACAGTCAAACTTTGCAAACTCGAGCACTGATCTTTCAAGGACCTTCGATCATTCAAGCTACTCAGGAAGTCCCATAACTTTTCCTCTTATTTCTTTTAAAACTACCTTTACCACTCAAACACAGATAACCCGAGCACCTCGCCAAGCTTGGTCCTGACATGGTGTTTTCAGTATACTCTGACCTCATATAGTCCAGTCCAACAATTTCAAGAGTCCCTACTGTGTAAATAACCAATAAATTGGGGAAAGGAACTGTTCTACTGTACATATATTATTGTTTTACCTTTTAGATCGACTGTGCAACAAAGTTTTATTTTCGTTGTCATAATTGAGCATTTTCTAAATAATT
>JAULCC010575800.1:0-10516 GCA_032358795.1 Nuttallia obscurata
CATAAAAATGTAACACCAAATCATACCAAACTTAATAGAATAGACAGTATCCTCATAGACATCAACAAGGTAAATAATAAATCTAATTGAAAGACCATTTCATTGTTAGCATCGTCATCAGATGTTCAAGCTCAGCAACAGAAGCAATACTGATTTTAAAATTAACATTTTAAAATCATATAATACGCTAATATCATCATCATTATCATCATAACCAACATCATAATCATCATCACCACCATCATTATCATCATTTCATGTGAATGGTTAATAGAATTTTATCATCATCGTCATTAGAAGCAGGAGTAGTACCAGCAGCAGAACCACTATTGCTGTCAAAATGTATTATTTGAAAATCATATAAAACACTAAAATCGTCATCATCATCATTATCATCATCATCATCATCATCATCACCGTGATGTTAAGCGTTAATATCATCTATCATTATCATTTGTAGTAGTAGTTCCAGCAGCAGAAGCACTATTGCTGTCAAAGGTATTAATTAAAAACCATATTATGCGCTAAAATCATCATCATCATCATCATCACCATTCTAAGCCAAATGTCATCTTCAAAACGAATAAAAATAGGCAAATACTATTTTAGATTTTGTTTGTTTCTGCAGACGACATGATAAATTTGGCGCCATATGTGAAATACTCCACTAATCAATACATATGAATTAGTGAAGTTACAGGTTACAAAATTCGTAACCGGTTAATCGGAAACTGGTTAATCTATTTGCAAAATCGTAACCGGTTAGTCGGAAACTGGTTAATCTATACGTAAAATCGTAACCGGTTAATCGGAAACTCGTTAATCTATTCGCAAAATCGTAACAGGTTAATCAAATTGGAGGATCTTGATCGGTTAAACGGTTTACTTGTAACATCCCTTATATAAATACAGTAAATGAACGGAAAGATAGTTGCAGATCTCCTATGATGCATGAACACAATTCAAACTGAAATTATAGCATTCTTATTTCTTTTAAATGTAAGAGCTTTTGACATTGTTCACATTCAAATTTACTAGTATACGGCGCGCTATTTCCGGTGACGACAGTTTGTCGTCTGTTCTTTTGTACAGCCTAGTGTATCGTTCATAGATGCATTTTCCGTATTGAATATGAAAAACGTTAAAAATGTTTTAGAAATTCTGTGGCATATAACACGAAGTATAATTGCAAACTGAGTGTATTGTATATAATGTAGAAGGTTTATAATGTTACTATGAAGCGTTGCACTATAAAATGCAATGTACATACACACACGCATGTGAACCATCGTGATTATGCATAATATTGACTGTATATAATTGCACAAAATTAATAAAAAGAAATATAAAACATAAATAAAATCAAAAGAAAAAAACAACAGGTGTCACAACGTTAAAGTGAATAAATTCATCCATTTAAAAAATAGCTTTACTCTTTCGCCACCACATTTCAAACTCAATATTTGCTACCATTGTAACAATGTAAAACCGAATGAAATAAGCAGATTGCGTACGCTCTTCTCTGCAGGAAAAATGTGCTCTACCAAAGTTTTAGTTTTAGCAGACGACATTTCGCGCCGAAATGGTCAAGTCACAATTAAAGGACTTTGAATCGGAATACAACAGTATTATCCGAATAGAGTTCTAAAAGCGGAAATATATTTATATACTGCAATGATAACTAATACTTAATTTTTAAACAACCTTCATTGTCGAATATGTGTAAACATTATTTATAATTAGCACAGAGATACCAAGTCAAATTAGTTTACAAATATAGAAGAAAAAGTGCTTGGCCAAAATGTCTACTAATATGCGCCTTCTCCTGCTGTCAACATATTTCACTCATATTCTTATACAGCAGATATATAAAATAAATTATATATTTCATAGGATATATTTATACGGGTAGACAATAATTCAGACATACCTATGTTACAGAAAACATATTTTGGCTTAGATTATTAAGGCTAATAAAATAACAATTTCACGTTCCCGATCTACGTTCGATACCCTACTTATCCTATATTTTAGCATAAATGCTGCATCGTAATACAGTGTAAATCCAGCCCGGTAAAGACTACCTAAGTCAAAATTTTGCGGCTAGTTTGCCTATAAAATATGTTTTAGAATTTAAAAAATAAACACAATATTTTATTTACGTTTAATCAACAAAATAACACATACAGTCGTGGTTCTATATAATTGTTTTTTCTTTATGTTCCCCATAATAATCGGCAGAATTCATCTATCTCCGCTACTCCATTACATTATGTTTTGGCAGAAAACAGCCGAGGTGTTCCAATTTTTTTCCATAAAAGTTTTCAGTCTTGCACTTCCGGCTTAATAGATACGATAATAAAGAACGACAACTCTGCGGAGAAGATTGATTTTTTTGCCAGTGCTACTTACGAAAGGGACATAACTTTCAACAAACGATATTCTGGTTACGGGGTTCAATTATTATTTTGTGTGTATGTTTCTCTCAAGCAGTAGAGATTTGGATTTATAAGAGAATGGAGACTCAATGAAATCAGTTTAAATGACGAACATATTTACGAGCTGTATATTGAGAAAAAGATATTGAATTCGTTGTTTAATTGCTGGAAAATAAAAATTGTTTTAACTATCTTCTTGTTTGTTGATTCTGTTATCATAACGATTAACATTATCTGTACCAACACGTCTGAGTGACTTATCTTTTTTTACATCTTATTTTTTTCCGCATTTCTCTTTTACTTATCGGTATCTAATTGAAACTTGTTGCAATTAATTTTCCAAAAAAAAATGTAGGTTAAGTTTTTTTTAAAAGTATGTTCAAGTTTACGTTAGCTCGCACTCTTTCGAAAAATAATTTCACTGTGCAAACCCTACTTGATGCAATATCTATTCATACTCGTCATACTGTACAATATGTATCATGTTACGTCATAAACATCTAGTATCATTAGTTTGTTTGTGTTTTTTACATGATTCATAACCCTTTTACCTGATGGAAGGTACTTTTAATAGGCTTTGCCTGTTGTCCAATCCGATTCTTATTATAAAAGATATTGATTAAACCATGCCGTGTTTCATAACATGCATGTATGAAGGCAAACAACAACAACAACAAAAACACAACAACATTGAAATCAACAGAAGGCAGAAGCATGAGAGTCATTCCATTTCTAATTTATTGTCTTTTGGTTGTGTAAGATGGAGGCTGGTGTATAGGTGCTTCAAACCAGCCTAGCTTTGTCTAGCACAATGCCAGAGTTGCGAGGTTAAGCAACGTTCGTCGCGTTTGCTTGCTAGTTGGGCGACCGCGCGGTATCTAATTCCGGGTGGGGAGGACAAGTTACAAAACTGATGGCTGGATTTGCCTTACTCATAGTTACTCTCTGACCAAGTCTCGGTCGAACTGGGAGCTAGCTAGCTTTTCCACCGACGCAGTTAATTAGCACTCTGCCAGAGTTGTGAAATTAAGCAACGTTCGTCGCGGTTGCTGGCTGGATGGGCAACCGCGCGGTATCTGATCCCGGGTTGCAAGGGCACGTTAGAGTTGGAACACAGTTACGAGATATGAAACTCCGAAGACCGTGTGTTATATTAGGGATTAATTTCCTCTCTTGTTACTACATGACGGTGTGTGTGTATGCTATAGTAGATACCGAAAGTATTAAATGTCGGCCTTGAAATCGTACTAGTCACGGATGAGCTTACGTGTATTGTAAAATCTGGCATGTGAAAATTTTGGCATCCAAATTCCTTGCTTGCAGCGACAACAACGAAACAACATTTGCCAATTTAATATTTTTAGATCTAATTCAGTTTTGCCTACATTAGTACAACATATCCGATGACAAGGTATGCGTACTTAATGTTAAAAAGACATGCTGCATAGACCATACTCGTTGAAGAAAAATATATGCTTTACACCGATTGTGTCTTAGCCTGTATTATATGGATCTTGTAAATGCATCCATGAAAAGTCAGCCCAGTGTCTGTATATAATTCGAAATATAGGTGGTATGCTGTTCCACGGAATTATACACAAGTTTCTTAAATCCGTGGCTGTTCCAAAACACGGAATTATACTTGCATAATTCCGTGTGCACAACCACAAAGATAAAATCACATTTATATCACTATATTGATAAGGCATAATTGTCATAGAATACACACGGTTTTTAAAAAGAAATCAGTTTAAACTGGTTCATACGTGGATTTACAAAAGTTGCGTTATGCCACGTCTTCCCCGTGTGTGTGTAATTATCACGACAATGTAACTATAACGCTGACACGGAAATTCAACATGGCAGACGAAATGAAGAAACACGTATTCGCTGGAATAAATTACCTAAAAGATGGAGTAGATAAAGGCGATTCAACAGTTCTTGGTGTATTAACAGCAGTAGCAATAGTATTGATTACTTTATGTAAGTACGGCTCACGTAAATACCTGACGGGAAACACACAGAATGGTTTAGAACAGTAGCATATGCTAGTTAGAAGGAACATTATATGGGTGGGGTACACCGTAAAACATGATTAGAATAGTAATTTTATTTAGTATACTCAGATTATGCGGATATATCCTGTTTTCTGTTAAACGAGAACCATTTATTGTTTAAGTAAAGTTATAAAGAATCTTGAATCTTGAGATATTGATTGTTTCGCATTTAGAAAATTGAACAGGACTGTCACTGTATTTGTATATGTTTAACCATTGAAAGGTTTATTTCTGCTGGTTTTTCAGCATTGTTAAAGGATCATTTTGGTGGTACTGTACCTTAAACGGTAAAAGGCTTCTTATTTGCCTGTGTATTTGCTATTAAAACTACAGCTGTTGAATGGAATAACCTGTTGATCACATTACCTAATTGTGTTACACAACTTAGTTATTATGCCAGATGTATGTGGTCTACCTGTAAACTAAATAGTCTCATGACTGATAATACAAGTAATACTTTTATAACAATTTCTTGCAGTGATCTTTGTTGTCTTTAAACGAAGAGGAAATAATCGAAGAGGAGTGCTAATTCTTGGATGTTGCGATGCTGGGAAGACGTTACTATTTACTCAGGTAAATTTTCTATTTACTTTCAAAATATCAGAGAGGTTTATTGGGTTATTTACTTACAAAGAAATGTGAAAATTGAAAAGCAGTGTTGTGTCTTGGTCAAGATGTTTGTGGGGACACAGGTGTCCCACTACCTTAATTTCAAAGTTATGATATAGTGATGCGAGCCGCGACTTTATCATAGGTAATAAGGCGGTCACAGTCTACTCAATTCTGTGCAGGTGCGTGTGAAAGACTGGTTACAATATAATGATGCGAGATGTGACTGTATCATAGGTTATACTGCGGATACAGTCTATATTGAGCAAGTACTCGCTATAAGCTTCACAATGCTTGTAACTACCGGCAAGGACTATAGAAAAGGACTGTTGGTGGAGTTTCGAGGGCGGGCATCAAAACTGGCAGCTGTCTCATTTTAAGGGACATTGATGGAAAAGTCGCGGGTATTCCGCCATGCCCTGCCCTAGGCACAACAATAGAATAGAATTATATTTTCCCCAAATGGAATGTTAATTTATAGATTTTAACATGTCAATTACTTATTTGATGTCATTTGACTCAGTACTGTTATAACAATACAGCAATCTATAGGCAGTACACGGTTAATTCAATTTTATTTATGTAACACAGAACACAAATATGAAATTTCAACAGTATATGAGTTACAAGAGATACATTACAAAGTGAGTCTACCATGATAAGTACCAATTACCTGTGTTATATTTTAAGCAATTCATTTGTTTGTGTGTTGATAGAGAAATTGCAGTCAAATGTTTTTTTTAAAATACTTTAAATTAATTTATATCAGTTGTAGAAACTAAGTAGAGAAGACATTTGACTTTAATTGATATTTATTGTCTTTCAACATGTTTTCTGTCATATTTTGAATTACAGCTGGTCCACAAGAAGTACAAACAGACATACACCACCATAACCTCAAACTCTGGCAACTACACAGTCCCTGAAAAGGTAGGCTATAACTGGTATTAGTGCCTTACTGTGAAACATATTACATTGATCAATGAAATGCTTTATTTAGAAACAAACAAAAGCAAATTCTCTGATCATTCGGAAATAATGACATTATCTTTTTTATTACAGTCATGCACCTCATTTGGCTAGGGCTAATTTTCGACCTGGTCTTGTTAAAAATATTGTTTTACCTGATAAATTGAATACCACCTAATTACCTCACCAATTCGAAGCTATTTTCAAAATTTAAGCTTAAAATTGACTATTTCAAAAGAGTAACTGACTTCAGAAAGACTGGACCTGACAAGATACTTATATGTCCAAACTGTTAATACATCTCAGAAATGAAAATAAAAAAAATTACTTTTAGCTTCTGTATCATTGAGTAGATTATAAATAGTATGTCTCAGGTTAACAACCATTTATTGATTAACTCTTTCAACGCTAAATAACTGTCATTAGATAAAAATGTCTTTTGCTAAATTTTGAATCACACATTGCTTTCAATTTCATCCAGATATTACAATGAGTGTAGAAATAGATCCAGCGTGTCAGGTAGTTTGGACCTTAAACTGATTTCATAGGTCATCAATGTTTACCAAATAGGGTTAAAATGGTTAATCAAATTACAGATATATCATAGACATGGACTTGAAGATGAATGTGTCATAGTCTTAAACTGTTTATTTCAGAACAAGTCTTTGCGTATGATAGACCTACCTGGCCACGAGAGAGTCAGAATGCAGATATTGGACAGCTTTAAAGATTTAACAAGGTTTGTGGGGCTTTAAAGTAATAATAATACATTATACACAAATCATTTTTCATGTCATTTTCTGCAAAGTCAATGATGGGAACTTTTAACTTGTAATCACTAGACCCTTTACATGACTGTGGGGGTGGTATATGTTCTAATCTAGGCCCAGATCATGCAATCTTTCATGTGAGGAAGCTATAGAATTATCGTCCTGAAGGTTGGTGATTCCACCCAGGGTCATTTTCCACCATGAGAAACCATCAACTTGGTTTGGTAAAAACCAGTGAGTCCAATTTATTTATCATAGGAGTTTTGTCAAAAGAATTAATTCTAGTATAGTTCTGTTCCTTCTGTTTCAGATATTTTTCTCTCTCATTATTGGTGATTAGATTACTTTGCTTCAGTTAAATAAAAAGATGGTAAAGACTAGTTGTCTTTGACACATATTTTATGTATAATTTTTATAGGGCATTATTATTTTATTATCATATACATAATTACAGGGCAGTGATGTTTGTGGTGGACAGCTCTAGTGTACAGAAAGAAGTCAAAGATATTGCCGAGTAAGTATGGCACAGTTACATGACCAGTTCTCAAGGATTTTTTTGATAGTCCCTTTTATCATAAATTCAGATGTTTTTCAGTTTTATTTTTTGGCGCAGATTTCCGAAACTTGCTGACAAAGTGGGGGCGGTGGTCTAGTGGTAAGACTCAGGAGTCAGGATCGAAGGGTCCTGGGTTCGAATCCCGCCTGGGCCGTCAGATTTTTATGGGCAGAAAATTAATCCCACATGTGCCTCACTCCACCCAGGTGTATAAATGGGTACCTTTGAAGGTGTAAGCCAAAGTGCCGTGGCTGCAATTTGAGCCAAGTGTTAACGGCCGACTTACAAGCTGATGATCGGGGCACAATATGTAAATAGGGAAGAAATAATATGTAAAGCACCTTTGAACGTATGTTCCGTATGAAAATGGTGCTATAAAAATGTGGTATTAAAACAACACTAGAATAAGCAGAAAGTCCCTTAATTTCAGTGTAACTGAAATACCGTAATGTTTGGAACATTTTAGGAGTAAATCCCCCTTTAAAAAAGCCAAGAGGGACAAATGTAGGTATTAACAAAATTTTGCAGTTTTTAAGATGGTTTGGCATTTAATTTTTCTAGAAAGATCTTTTGTAAATGATATCTTCAAAGAATAGTGAAAAAACCAGGCTAACTTTTCTTAAGAATATATTTATTTTATGCTTAAAACTGATTTACAATTATAAGACTGTAATGTTTAAACATGGTTTGAAGTAAAGTAGCAGAAATAGATCTACAAGTAATCTTGACCTATTGTTTATATTCCTTAGCTTAAGCAAGGACAGTTATGGACAGTGATGTTTTGAACAACAGTTGATTGTCTTCCAGGTATATGACATTAAATGTTCATTGAATTTTATTCTTAGGTATCTTTACACGATACTGAGTGACAGCAAGATATCGAGCATATCCCCACCAATTTTGATAGTGTGTAACAAGCAAGATCTGACATTTGCCAAGGGGTCAAAGGTCATACAAGCTCAACTGGAAAAAGAGATGTGAGTATATTTCTCTGTTTTTAAGGGTTTTTGTTAGTTGAAATATATTCATGTTCTTATTGTTTTTGTCAAACATTGATTGACCAATGGTATAAGAATAAAGTTTCAAATTTGTCAGATGTTTTTTTTTTTAAGAAAACTGTTTAACAGTCCTCTACTGTGATGGACAAAGAGAAAGTAAAATTTTATACTGACTCCTGTTCATCTTTAATTTATAGATCTATATGCTCATCCTTATAAGTTAAAAAATGAAGTCTTGTTTAAATCAATTTCTAAGAAAATGATCTATTGGTATTTGACCTTTGAACTAAACATTTACGTTTAGGAACATACCCTTTCAGTTTCACATACTGTTGACTGTTTTTCTTTCTTCAACATAGATATGAAACAATAGCAACATTATTAATAAAGATCTTCTGCGTGAAACACAAAATGTACTTGAAGCACTTAAATTTCAAACTAAATTTGTTTTGTGAAAATTTCGATCAGTTAATAGGTGTTCTAACTTTAAAAACTATAGCATAAATATTCATGGCATCCATTATTGTCTGGTAAATTGTTGATATCAAGATTTTGTAAATCTTTGAGATATACACATATCATTTAACTGTCTTCATTGTTCTTTTTTATAATTCTTTTTACAAACGTTTGCATTTTTTTTTTTGGTCTTCAGGAACACTTTACGAGTGACAAAGTCAGCAGCATTACAGGATATTTCCTCTGGCAATAATAACACATACTTAGGCAAGAGAAACAAGGATTTTGCTTTTAGCGACCTCAAACCTCTGCGCGTGGATTTTGTGGAGTGCAGTGCTCAGGGGAAGGATCCAACGTCGGACCCAGACTTGAAGGAGGTTGAGGAGTGGCTGGCCAAAGTGGCATGATAGTCTCTTGGTTACTAATGTTGTCAAGTAGCTCCATTTGAATTCACAAAGTGGTGTAAAGGCATGATAAAGCTCAAAATAGAAATAACTTTTCACTTTTTTTTTGCAAGTGAAACGAGGTGTATATTCCAGTATTGGGTCTCCAGAAATGTTTCCTACCCTACTATAAATATGAAAAACACAATTTTAAACTTAAAATCTAGCATTTATTAACACATCATTGTTGATATTTTGAATGGTGATGTAACAAACTGGAAATATTTTGGACCCATTCACACATTATGTGCACACATGTTGATGAAATCACCCGCTCTGTGGTACTCATTCAATACTACATATTGACTAAATCACATCATGAGAGCCATTTGTGATATTTCGCTGCAAAAGGAGGGTGTTCAAAATAACTACAGAGCTGCGGAGTGTAAACAATATCTTAGACTACTATGGTATTAAAATAAAAAAATAAACTCATTGGTCGATCGATAACAAAACAGTGGATGCAATTTCACATGGTAAACTACACGTGTTCAGTGATAATTTTTATTCATGATTATGCACACGGCCACAAAGTAATACAATTTTAACACGTTTTGAGCTTTATTATGGCTTTAAGTGAAGACAAAATTTTCCTTCAATGCCAATAAGTCAATTGCATCAATTTTATTTTCAATATCATGTTTTAGAAAATCTACAGCTTGAAAGTATTTCTTACTGGAAAAAAATAATGCTAATGGCATAAGTAAAGGTTTATTTTCATAAACAAGATAGATTAATTGATGTCTTTGGAATGAGAAATTTAAAAACTAAGTATGTTTTGACACAAGTCCATATCTTTAAGATGGTTTATAATGTTCAAGTCTGATGCCGATTTATTAAACTTATCCTTGAGAATATGCTTACATCACATAACATCTGAGTGGATCTAGATTTGAAAAGTAAAGGACAATCTATTTTCGATCTGATTTTTGCATTTAGTTTTGATAGGAAATGTGTTTCCGGGAAAAACAAAAGAACGTTCTTATAATTGTAATTTTGCAAAGTCAGAAGCCAGAAGCATTAAAAATGACGTGGTTATAATGATTCCCGATTTTTGATTGGACAGTTCGATGCATTTAGGGATACTTTCACCAATTTACCAATGGGGTTAAAAGTTGTGTGGTGCTGGAAATGTTTGTTTAATGTATAGATGTGTCTGATTGTGTTAGAGATATGTTTGTTTAGGTTTAAAAGAGGACACTGTTATGGTGGAGGTGTGT
>JAULCC010576022.1:0-10514 GCA_032358795.1 Nuttallia obscurata
TGCAAAATAGTCAACTGTGCTTACATCATTCGACGTGGCTTTACCCAATAAATCACCAACAGTTCGTCCATTTAATACATATAAGTTATTTTCTTGCAAAAAATTTAAAAATCTATTGCCATAATTATTAGACATTTTATCATTATTGTTACGTATTAACGAGACATTGCTATTTTCAAAAGTGTCCAGTTCTTCTTTACATTCTTACATGAGTTTTGAAAATCACCATCCCCAAGATAATTCCCCAAGAATTAATTTCAAAGGCTTGGCCAATGAAAACAACAGTGACCATTTTTATTTACGGTAAATGGAAAATGTAGTTTGCTAACAGTGTGAATAGATCATACAGCCACAGAAAAGACACATGAAATGTCCATATGTACAAAATATACTTATCTGTAAAGAAATACGGAAACTTTTGCGATAAAAATCCAACACTTTAATGATTACACTTCATTGGTGTCGTTTTAATTTAAAACACAGAGATAATTTTTATTTTGTTAAATAACTGAAAACAACTGAAGACTATTTCAGTGTACTCTTAAACAAGTCTGTATATGGTAGATTATTTGTTAGAAGGCTGAAGTTGGCTTCACTATAAGAAATTCCCCACGGCGGCCACTGAAAAAGACATCATTAAGTATATGATGTACATTGTTTTATCTTTGTTTTATTTCTATAAAGCATAGAACAGTCTTACAATGCTCTCAGAAACCAGGTCAGCGGAGAGCCTATATTCCCTAAACTGCCAACAAATATCAGACTTCAGGGAAATAACTTAGACTAGAGACTGTAAATATTTACATTTCTCTCTATCATCCAGAATGTTCCCCATATGTTACATCGGTTTGCTAATTCCATCACCAGGCTGAAAGATAAGCATATGTTTTGTCCATGAGATCATTATGCCTCATTAGGGGCTACTACATTGTATTTTACATGCATTTTAAGTGTCCAAATTAAATGGGAAGTTTTGATAAGTTGTTTTTTTCTTTTTGGGTATTTTAAGTATTTCTTCAAAAGGAAGTTACGGAAAATGTGTTATCTAGTGCTTGGTTTATATGTTATCATTTAAAACGAAGAGTTTTTGCAGCATTTCTCTCCTGAAGACAGTTCTGTTTCATTTGGAGAAGCATACATCAATGGTACCCGAAATCTATACATGACTACAAGAGAAGCCGGGATCCGGTTTGCAAATCTAAGTATCCACGAAGTTGACCCACAAATGAGTACCATGCATGAATCAATAATATATACATATAGACCTGTGGACAATAAAAAAAAACAGTCTGGGGTTGTATTTAATTAAATATAATTATACTGATTTTGCGTTTTCCTTTAAACTGCATTTGTTTTGAATGTTCTATCATTTTCGCTATATTGATAATCTTGTTAATGTGTACCTGATGTATGATGCAATACAACAATCCGAGCGTGTCCGGAGATAGCCGAGTCTATACATTCCAGCGGTTCAGGATCATCGGATATTTGACGAGAATATTTACAACCGCCATTTCAGAAGCTGACAATTAGTCACGTTTTTTGAAGCTGGCAATCGAGAAAAATTTCAAATAGTGTAGTGATTTTCTTTTTTATTTCAACATATTTATCGAACAACTTTTGTGAAGTAATATTCTCTAATTTCATCCATAAAGTTGGTTCAATCCGAACAAATGTGTTGCATTTCGTCGCAGGTAAATGGCAAAAACCCGGTCTATAAATAGATGCGAACCGATAAGAAGAATGTGCTCTTACATGTATCGCTGTAATGATGCGTCCTTCATTATCGATTGGCCCCTGTCCGTCATAGGAAATAGTATACGCATCGTTTTCCTCAATCAGAAATACATTAAAAAAAAAAAGACAAAATGTATGTAAGAAGGTCGTAAGCAGTCTTTTGTTGAATATAACCTGCACAGATATTTGCAAATTTTAGTAACGTCATGTGACTTGTTACTTTTGTTTTTAACAGGATAAAGAAGGGATGATTCAGATAGATTTTGTAAACATTTGTAAAACATTTTTAATGAATCTTAAAACTTCTATTACTTCACTTTGAAATATTTTTTGTTATAGGATGCTTTGAAAATATTTCTATGGAAAAAAAGTTTGGATAGTGTTTACATTTGCTTGTGTCTTGTTTGGTGTAATCGAATAATTCTAAAAAATATTATAAGGACGATTTGACTTTAAATATGATGAGGACGATTTGACCAGAAAGTAAGAGCGATTTGAACAAAATGAGGACGATCTGACTTAAGAACGATTTGACTTAAGTACAATTTGACTCGCTACCCTTTTTTATATAGTAACTATGCTTATACAAAATCATAATTACTGTTGTTAAACAAATTTGAGGATATGATTTTATGTTTTGTAATTGTCATATTGTTGTCATATATATGGATTTAATTTTTCAAAAGTTTGAACAGATTGTACTTGTTCTTGAAATATCGTCTGTAAAGTTAAGTTAAATTAAAATGTAAGTTAAGTTAAAAATTTAACCTTCATTTGGAAAGGTAAGTTCAGTTAAAAGTTTAGTTTGTTAAAAGATTAGTTATATCAAATTTAATAAAATATTGAAATTTATTACATTATATTATAATTAGAAAACAAATTAAATGAAGAGAATATAAATATAAAAATGCAGTTTCTAGTCAGATAAAACAAAACAGAAAAGGTGATATTAAAGAAGATATTGAATGAATAAATTATAATAAAAAGAAAACATTTAATTGAAATAAGAAAATATATAATAAATTAATGTGAAAACATGTACGCTAAAAAGATATACATTTTTTTTTAAAAGATTTTTTTTAATCTTAACTTAATCAAAAGCATTTGAAATAATATATCTTATATATTTAATTTAAATGAATTGAATTTAATAAAAAACATTAAATTACAAAAATGTTTAGCTAAAATAAATTGAACTAAATTATTTTAAACTAGATTATTTTTATTTTTTATTTGAATCAAATCATATTTAAACGAAAATTAAGTTTAATTATTATTATTATTATTGTTGTTGTTGTTTTGGATACTTTAAATTAAATTATTTTTATTCATTTTTATTAAACTGGATTTAATTAGATTTAATCAAATCAAATTTAAAAAAATCAAATCAAATCAAATCAAATTCAATTAAAATAACTTATAGCATAATTAAAAATAAGGTCATTAAGAAGGTCAATGGGTCAAATCTTATCAAGGGTGTATATCACAATAAGTTCTAACGGACAGATTTCTTTTAAATTTTGCACATATCAAGATCAATCCTTTCCAAACAAATGGCATAAAGAAAAATATGGGTCACCAGGCTTGTTCCGGGGTTATAACCCATTGTGTGAAGGCCCTTTTAGACGAATGTTTACTAAATTGAGAATATCATTTTAGATATGTGTTCTTACCGTTCAGTTGCATAACTTACCTATTTCTATACACTAAGTTTATTGGAATATAGTAATAAACTGTTGTAATGCCACAAATCTGTTTGAATTTATGTCCTTTAGAAGAAAAAAATGTTATTTATGACAAAATTCATGACCTATAAAATTGAAGAAAAACAGTCATATCTTTTTTTGTACGGACAACTTGTTTTTAAACTTCATATATTTATACTGTTTACAATACTTAACAATATGAAAAGAAAAAAAAGTAGGGCAATACTTAACAATATGAAAAGAAAAAAAAGTGGGGTCTCCAGGCAATTTTTTTTTTACTTTACATCATCAAACTCCGTAAAGAACCCGAAAAAACATTGTTTTATTTATGCCTTTCAGCAAGTGAACCTCTATAAAAGAAAGAATATGCCAAAACTTTTCATTCGCAACCTTAAACTTACTTTTTCTCTAAAAAGTCACAAAGTATTTGTGTAAAATGTCTGTAAATATGTAAAACAATGCAAGTCGCCATAGTAACGTCCAAATCAACCAAATCAAATCTAACCTACAGTGCTGAAATATTCTACACTTATTAATAAAAAAAATAAACATAAAACGAAAGTGCAAACCTTTGAGTTTTCCTACTTTATAGCACAGCATGGTTCATTATAACATGCCTTTGCTTGATAATACAATACAAAATACACAAAAACAACAAGAGCTCGCCTGTAGATAACAGCCATTTTTTGTAAACAACAAGGAAGAAATTCCCCATAAATATTATAAATCTTATAATATCTTAGCTCTAGCATTTATATTTTCAGAGGATAATGACTCCATCCAAGGAACACTTATGTCAAATTATTTGCAAATCTTGCCACTAGTTTTAGAGAGGAAGATTATTAAGGTTTTCACTAAAATCATATAAGGATAACTAAATCCCCCCCACTGGTGGCTATGTTGTTTACTAATCAAAATTATTTGAACAATCTTTGCAGAGGGTCACTTTAAAAGCACTTCTGCGAAAAAAATGAAATCTGGCCACTAGTTTTGGAGTATAAGACAGTTTAAGTTTTCACTATATCCATATAAGGAAACCTGACTCCGCCCCATGACGGCCATGTTTTTTCACTGATCAAAATAATTTGAGTAATCTTTGTAGAGGGTCATCCAAGGAACACTTATGCCAAATTATTTTCAAATCTGCCACTAGTTTTGGAGAAGAAGGTTTTTAAAGATTTTCCTCTCTGTTGCCATGGCAATCAGAGTTCCGCATGGAATCGAATTATTTGAACAACTTTGAAAGAGGACTACCCAAGGAACATTTTGGTAGAGTTTTGTTGAAATTGGCCAATCCGCTTGGGAGAGCTAAAAATAACAAAGAATTACTACTCCGCAGTACGATGCGCACAAACTATTGTGATATACACCTTTAAAACTTTGTGGTCACTCAATCTTCTTAAAATTTTGTTAGAAAGTTTCTTTTGATGAAATCTCAAATGAATTTGAATGTAAGTTGTGTATTGTTTAAAAGAGCGGAATGACAGGTAATATCTTTACAAACAATTGTGAAATGTCTAGAGTTCATATTTTTTGCCAATCTTCAGGTTGCTATTAATTAAATTAATTGATTGTTGATAGAACTACTTTGAAAACACACATCTGCTGTAAAATTTATTGACACATTTGTAGGATAACTAGTTAGTTTTGCCTGTAAAGCCATATATTTATACAGGAAAAAACTAATTTGTATTAATATACATATATATTACAGCAGCTATGTCTTTTTAAAGTAGTACAATCATAAATTAATAAATTTCATTCATTTTCAAGTACTATTTTGTTATTTGTGTCTGTAATCTGAAACTGCTCAAGTTTATACTCAAATATTTAACACAATGTTATAGCATATAAACTACTAAATGTTTGGTGAATGGTCACCTTTATGTTTATGTTCGTCATACTTCAAGACATTGCAAATCTTAATTCTGTGTCATTTATATTTTTATCTCAGAGATAAGTATTAATGTGTACAACAATAAAGTTCTACTGTTTATGCAGATTCTGTTTCTTCATGCATATGCCCATTTAGCCATCCGGCATACTTATATGAAAAAGGATGTCACTGGTTATCAGGCATATCTAATACTTTCCAATGGTGGTATGGTGTGTTTCTCTCTACCTTTATTTAATCTACTACCCAGAGGAGAAAAAGTTGACACAGCCAGTAGGCTTAGCACAAACACAATTCTAACATCAGTACATCCCCCAGTACTTTCAGTATTTTGATTAAGTATGTTTGTCCATATTGAGAGTATTTTAGAACGCTTAAGGAAGCTTGTTTTGGAAAGATCTTCTTTGTTGTTGGCTTGTTTCTTCAAATTAATGGGATCTCAAATATAACTGTACTACTGGCTTCTTTTTCCAAATTAAATATATTTCTGTACCACAAATTACATGTTTTGCAAGAGCGCTACTTTAAGTTCTAAGATTTATTTATATATATATTTGCGTCAGTCTAGATCCACAATAGTAACCGCTGTCATACGGCCATATTCTTCTTTGTAGCATGCTTTCTCGGGCTTTAAATAGTTAGAATATATGGAAAAGTGATACTCATCAACGCAGTATAATAGAAGGATTTGATATAAGTATATATCTATGAGTGATTTGAAATGTTCCGTATAGTATTTAAAGTCGTTTATAAGTTGATTTAGGTTGAACTGTTGACAGATAATACCGATTTGTTTACTCTTTGTTTGTTTGAACATGTCAGAATTAAAGACACCAGTTTCAAATATAATCTAGAGTGCAGTCTACCGCTAAACCAACTGAGGATTCGATAAGTGACATAGTTGCTACTGTTGAATTTGGTGGTCGACAGAATGTACCTATAAGTGAAGGTTTTTGTATATTTATATCAATCCAGTTACATTCCACACCGTCAGCTTCTAGACTTCTACGACTAGTATGAAATTTCTCACACAGAAAACATACATCGTCTAGGGCGTCAGAGACTATGTCTTTGCGAACGAATGACTAATAGAGAGCGGTCGTAATTGGATATATCACCCGATAACCAAGGAACTTTGTTGGTAAGTATCGGGTCTTAAGATATTAAGACATGTTCATATTAAAAGTTCAAAATTGTAAAAATATTTAAGCCCATTTAATGTGTAGACAATGTTGAAGAACAAGGCTAAAGTTACCCTATATGCACCAATATCTGTAATGGTTAAGTAATTGAGGGATGGACATAGTAACAAATAGCATTGGACATTTTGCCGACATTTCTCCGTGTAATAAAAACCGCTTAAGGTAGTAGTGAGAGACGAGACAATACAAAGTTGAAAGTAGACATATAAGATAAAATAAGACGGAAACATGAACGGCATTTAGGATGGTGGATAATTTACATGGACTTTAGCTTATAATATTGACTGAGGGGGTTGTATTAGAAACCATTTTTATACTTTTACCACAGCAATTTTTTAAATATTTATGTAATGAATAAATTTTACGTTCTTAAAATTGCACTAAAGGAGACGTTATCAAACAAATTTCAGGTTAACCTGAATGGGTGAAAAAAAGTTATTTACAAGTTTTGTTTTAAACAAGACAAGATTTCTAAAAGATGCTCTAAGTAAATATTTGGTTTCCTAATTATCAGAAATAAAAGAATAAGAGATGATTTTTTGTTGTTGTAAGAAACAGTTCATTATTGAAAGCATGAACTCATGTTGTGATATAACGAGAATAATTTTGAACAGGTAAAATCATGTTATAGAAAAGCTTTTTGTTGTTTAACCAGGCGTTTCGAAGTTTACAGTTAGAAGACAATAAAATCTAAGCCCATGAATCATAATTGTAATATAAACTATACTATCCTTAGATTAAATGAAAGTTAGAAATATTATGTACATAATTATCACCTTAAATTTGCTATGCTAGATAATGAATGTTTGTAAATTATAATTGTTGAAGACTTTACTTGCCTTTTTAAACTAATGGTAGTGGAGTGAGCTTGTCATAACCGCATTGAGTCGTTTAATCTGGCTCTACATAGCTATGTTCGACAATTTTTGCTTTACACAAATCTATACATAATGTTACTAAGCCCAGAGAAACATCTTTCGAAACGTATTGTTTTTATCTTTATGTGTAACACAGGTTACACAGATAAAGTATTATGTAATCATTTATTCTTTATTGTAAAATAAATGATGCTCTTTTTTTAAATTATGCCGGTTCATTTTGGGTAAGAGCAGTCGTTGTCGTGAAAAAGATAATTCTAGAAGCAAGTAACTATGTCATAGAAGTGTTATGTTGTTGTTGTTTTTATGACGTATGTGTCCATTTTGATAATGATTCATCCTGGCGATCCCACACACAATAATCACAATAACTTATTTTCATTCCAGCAATCAGCCCTAACCTTCTTATATGCTATTATAAATTGGAGCAATTTGAATTGCCTTATATCCGTAGCCAACTTTCCCTACCTGACCAGTGCAGGCGAGATTGGACATAATCGTTTCCAGGTGGTATCTGTTTCAGGATTATCTTTTGGAGAGAGGATTTATTATGGCCAGAAGTCAGAAATGCGGTGAAGCCATTAATTGTTTTCTAGAACATGTCAAGTGGCTTGAAAGTAAGTCTAGGGAAGCAAAAATGCATACCACCTCATCCAAATGATGATGAACGGGCAAAGTAAGCTAATTGTCAAATAGTAGTATATTAACACACATAGCGAAAACACATATTCCCACTAAATCTGTGACTATTAGACCAAACGATAAGCCCTGGATGACTTCAGAACTGAGACAACAAATTCGAATAAGAGAAAAAGTTCATAAAAAGGCTAAACACACCAATTTGGCTCTAGACAAAAATATATTCAAGCAACAGCGAAATAAAGTAAATGATATGAAAAAACATTGCAGATGTGCTTTTAACGAAGATATTAACGGTATTATTGATACACTTAATACAACTGATCCTAAGTCGTATTGGAAACTTATTCGAAAACCGCTAAACACGTCTAATGCTTTTGGTGCTATACCGCCATTATGTGATCCAGAAAACGGCTCAGATGCCATGGATGATAAAGTTGAGGCCTAACTATTAAACAACTATTTCTGCTCCATTGCCGGCATTTAATGATACAAATAAGGAACTTCCTGTCTTTGAAGACCGCACTCATCCATAACTCGAAACTATAAATGTTACATGCAGTGAATTTCGAGATATCCTTAATATACTAAAATTAGGTAAAGCTATTGGGAACGATTCGATTAGTCATAATATGCTTAAAGCTACTTCAGCTTCAGTATGTAAACTTCTTGCTATATTGTTTAACAAGTCTTTAAATTGTAAAAAATATCCATCTCAATGGAAGCATGCTGTTGTACTGCCGATATTTAAAAAGGGCAATGTACAGTATCCAACAAGTTACCGACCCACTTCATTATTGTCATGTGTAGCTAAAGTATTTGAAAGAGTGGCATAGAAACATGTACATAACATTTTTCATGATAAAAAACTTGATATATCCCTTCCAGTCCGAATTCGTGCAGAAACACAGTACTGTGCATCAACTTATTGAAATATACAATAACATTTGTCAATGCCTTGAAGACAAAAAACATACATGTTGAGTATTTTGTGATATGTCTAAGGCTTTTGACCGTGTTTGGCATACGGGTCTGATAAAGAAGCTTTCAGCGCATGGCATCAAAGGCCGATTATTAGACTGG
Organism: Nuttallia obscurata; assembly: GCA_032358795.1. Lineage (NCBI taxonomy): Eukaryota > Metazoa > Mollusca > Bivalvia > Cardiida > Psammobiidae > Nuttallia > Nuttallia obscurata. The sequence continues at coordinate 9,140 of JAULCC010576022.1, forward strand.
ATAAGAGACTATATGTCCAACAGACAACAACATGTTCTTGTTGATAATGAAACTTCTCTCAATGGAACTTTAACTGCAGGTATCCCTCAAGATTCTGTTTTGGGCCCTTTCTTATTTCTAATCTATATAAATGATATTGCTGACAACCTGCAATGCTTAACACGACTATTTGCTGATGACACTTCCTTGTTTTATCAATCTGAATCTTTTCATGATATTGAAAGTGTTGTAAATGCAGGTATGATGAAGCTGCAAACATGGTCAAGTAACCGGCTTGCTACCTTCAATCCGATCTTATATCTAATACCACAGAGAACATTCCTAACATATCAGTACTGTTTGACGACACTGAACACGAAATTTCTACCTCTCACAGACATATTGGGGTTATCCTGCATAATGATGGAAAATGGTCAAGTCACATAGACAGCATATGTATGTATGAAAAAAGTTAACGTGCTTCGTAAACTTAAGTTCTAACTAAGTAGAAATATTTTGCTAAGAATATATAAATGTTTTATTTTACCAATTTTAGAATATGAATGAGAGGTCTGGGACGGTTATTAGAGCACTTTGTTAGAAAGTGTCCAACTAGATATAGTGCGAATTATCACAGGTAATATGTTGTGAAACAGAATTGTTGTATAGCGAAACAGGATTAGAGCCATTATCACACAGAAGACAAAAGAAAAAGCTGTCCTCATTCTATAAAATGCATAAAGCTGATACCCCATTATATCTAAATCAGATACTTCCCTTGCAAATGCAAGATAGAACACCTTACACCTTAGGACATGGACACGATTACATTATTCCAACTAATAGGCTAACCTTAAGCAATAACTCTTTTATACCCTCTACAGTAAGACTCTGGAATTCTCTAGATATATACAGGCTAGAAACAGCCAGTCCCTATCGCAATTTATCCGTTCTATCACACCTGATTCCTTATCTCCTGCTGATATTTTCTTTTACAGAAGGAGAAAGCAGTCGATTTTACATACTCATTTACGCCGTCATTGTAGTGTCTTAAATTATTATCTGTTTAGCGTAAACCTAATAAATGACCCATCCTGTGCATGTGGCTCCCCTTGTGAAAACGTTTTTCATTTTTGGACGGTACGTCAGTACCGTTCTTAGTAAGCCACTTTTGGACAGGCGCACATCAATGGTATCCGAAATTCATACATGAATAAATAAGAAGCCGGAATACTGTACAAAACCCAAGTACACCAACTAAATAGTACCGTGAATGAACCTAAAATGTATACATAACAAACTGTGCACAGTAATAAAAAAGCCTGGAATTGCATTTTATTAAATACAATGATACTCATTTTGCGTTTACCTTTTAAAGTACATTTGTTGTGATAAT
>JAULCC010576133.1:0-10514 GCA_032358795.1 Nuttallia obscurata
TACCATTTTTAAAGTCTTTGGTATGACCCGGCCGGGGATCGAACCTGCGGCCTCCCGCACCGGAAGCGGACGCTCTAGAAAAATATTTTAATTTCTTCAACAGAACTTGCTTATCCAAATTTTAATTTACCGTTTGAATTATATACTGTTGCATGCGTAACCGGTTTAGGAGCCATACTTGATCAAGTTCAAGATAATGTGACAAAAGTAGGAGTTTAACAAAATCCGAGAGGAACAATTCAACTTTTAAAAAGAATTTTTAGCACTGAAATGGGCAATAACTGACAAGTTTTCTGATTACTTGACTGGGACAATATTTACTGTATATACAGATAATAACCCCCAGACACATATACTTACGTCAGCTAAATTAGATGCCACGGGTCAGAGGTGGGTTCCAGCTTTAGCGGCTTTTGATTTCAATATTGTTTATAAGCAAGGACACATGAATAAGGACGCAGATTCTATGTCAAGATACCCACATAAAAGTTTGTTAAATAATGAGATCAAGATCGATAGTGATACCATATGTGGTTCTACCCAGATTGACAATTCCACACTTTTAAAAAACTTTTAAAATCAAAGAGGAGTTTTTACAGGGTAGTTGAAATTAACAATGAAATAGTTAAACAACAAGTGCTTCCATTACATTTTAGACATATGTCTTTAACTGGACTCCATACTGACATAGGACATCTAGGCAGAGACTGAACTATGTCTTTACTTAGACAGAGATTTTTCTGGCCACTCATGTCAAACAACTGTGAAATTTGGATAAAGAATTGTGACAGATGCATAAGACGGAAATCTAGCATAAATGCAAGAGTACCATTGGTAAATGTGAAATCAAGCTTCCCACTTGAACTCGTGTGCATGGACTACCTCACACTTGAGCCATCTAAAGTAGAAACTGATAATGTGTTAGTCATAAGAGATCACGTTACCAAGTTGGCGATAACTGTGGCTATAAAGAATCAAACATCCAAACCAACCGCAGAAGCTTTGTTTGAAGACCCAATTGTAAAGTATGGCATTTCTAATAGACTACATAGAGATCAAGGGGCAAATTTTGAATCTGCAGTTATAAAGGAATTATGTAATATGTTTGGCATTGAGAAATCAAGAACCACTCCTTATCATTCTAGTGGGAATGGTACCCCTGAGAGATTTAATAGACCTCTTTTAGATATGCCAGGTACTTTAGACCCCTCGAAATATTCTCATTAGAAAAATATTTGGCACCATGGACCTATGCATACATTTGTACAAAACATGAATCTACAATTTCGAATTGATGTTTGGTAGAACTCCAAAATTGCCCATCGATACTTTGTTTGCAGCAAATATTCCAGAAAGCACCGGCGAAACAACATCAAAATACTTGGATAAATTAATAAAAAGATTTGAAGTTGCCAGAAATCTTGTGAAAGCACATACAAAAAAGTCGAAAGAAAGGCAAAATCAAATATTTTGATGAAAAAGCAAAAGCATCCAAAATAGAAGTAGGAGATAGAGTGCTTGTTAAGGCTTTAGCCTTTGATTATACACATAAGATTGCAGACAGATTTGAAGAGGAAGAATATCAGGTCATCGAAAAGCCAAATCTTGATATACCAGTTTTTTATCATAAATTGAGCAACAGGAAGAGTAAGAACTCTACATAGGAACAATCTGCTTCCACTAGGTACTAAGCAAATAGAACCTGATATAGCGGTTGTAGATATTCCAATAATAGCAGAAGACAAGAGTTAATCATTTGGGTCCAATAGAGAATCAGAGGATAGTGGTAAAGATGGAAACAAAGAATTTGATAGCGACTAGAGATATAGATTCAGAGGAAAAGGATGAAGGGACGTATATAGAACATATATACAAACACTTCAACCAGATATTGTTAATAAGCTTTAAGACATTATTATGATGTAATATGTATACATTACAAATACTTGCTTTAATGTGTGGTAAATATATGAAAGGACACTGAAATGTATACATGATTTGTATTTTTATTTTTTGCATTAATTTCTGATGGAATGACTTACAATTTCTGTGTTTTTTATTGTATGTGATAGACATTTGTATTTTGCCACATATGTTTATATAATGCCTTATGTTTGACATTCATCTGTATTGTAGGGACACAATTTTTGAAGCGGGGAGATAAGCAGTCATAAATTCTGATTATGTTGATTTCATTTTTGCCATATGACAGAAATGAGAAGCTGAAATGAAATTTTCCCCAAAATTTTCTCTGTAATAGATGTTTTGCTCTGTATTGCATTTAGTCTAAAGATATTTATTCACAAATGCATATAATAGACATTTTATTACAAATAAATAAACATACATATGTGAAAAGGATTCAGAAAAATTCAGCTGGCTTATTTGAATATATATCCTTAAATTTGGTTTGCTTCGGGAGTTTAATGCTTAGATCCTTAAGCCGCTAACTGCGCAATCAATCTTAAAAGTTTTCAACTTTGTTACCCTTTCGCCGCCAAATCTGATAGTTGATTTTGAAAATGTGTGGTCATTATATATATTAGACCAGAATAAAATAGGCAAAACTAGGAATATAATTACCTTACACGTATTTTTGTACTACATGATCGACTGTTTTTCATTTATGTAATCATACTGAATTGCAAATACTGTTTTAAAACGACGATTGAATAAAAATTTGTTTCCAAATCAATTATGATGATATACAAAAATGCAAATTTCATTTAAAGTTTGGCAAACGAAAAACAATGTCACCGTTCAAAATATGTTATTCTTATATTTGATCAGTTTCATATTTTACTCAGTCAACCAGATGTGACACGTTAACAAAGTATGATAAACTTAGCCTCCACAGCGTTTAGAATTGATACTTTCGTGTAGTTCTACAAGGTCATGGCGGGCTACCTTAACGCGGCTACTTGTGAGATACATGTAGCTAGCGCAAATGATAAATCTAGTTCTTTGATACATGTATGTTAGGAACAGCAAGAGCACCATTTTGTATGTATCCATAAAAGTGAATACGTATTTAAAGATGTAAATATTTTGTTTATTTATATTTTATGGGTTTTTGTAATCGTTCATGAAACTGGGTCAGAAGTATTTATACGCCATTCATGAAAACGAGAAAATCTGGAATGAGTATATGGATTCGCATAATAAATCTACTGAACCATTTTAAACGGGATTTCAGCAAACAGGTTGATATGTTGTTCATTTCGAATAACAAATAGCGTATTCATTTGATTTACTTATAGACGGTCTGGTCTACACAGTTACCATAGGGATATAAAATGTATTTTACCCGAGTAATACCAATAGCCCCGATGTTTCCACCAAATGTAGATGTAGCATGCCCAGTACCTGACCAGCCACCGATAAAACTCATGAAGCCTTCAACAGCTATACCTGATTGAATAGAATAGAACGGAACGAATGTATACCGACCCTGGACTGAAACCACGAATACTTCTTTCGAATCCCGGTCAGGACACTTTGGATTTTACAAGTGCGGAAGCCTTCCATCTGGCTTACGGTAGGTTGGTGGTTCTACCCGGGTGCACTCTGTGCCTGATATAGTGTACAAAGGTTTCCGGGGTCTTCTTTAACTTGAAACGAGCTGGATGTCGAGATTTGACTGAAATACTATTTAATCAAGCGACGTTAAATTTTAAATAAACAAACTATAACAATTTTTCATATAAAAATATCATCTCAAACAGCATACTTGAGAACTATTACTACATTACATAGCATCAGTTTAACAATTTAAATATCAAGTAAAACTCGGGTAAATTTAAAGAGGTTTCGTAAAAAACATACACTAGATAAATAGGTCTAATTAAAAACTAATTAAGCCTTAGTTGCTTACCTCGGTTGACTGCGTGCTTTGGTGGGGGCGGGGCTAAACAAACCTTTGAACATGCATAGTAATCGCCTATTGAATCAATGATGGAGCTTATCGTTCCCATCATAAAAGTGATAAATGCCCCAGTATCGAAAGCAGGCAGACCAAACTGACCTGTTAATATGAAACGGAAAAAAGCGTGTCACTTAAAAGCGATATATATGGTTTTCGTATGCTATTGACAAAGCAAAAAACATGTAGATATGAGGGTCAACATGATGGTTAGGTGAAATAACATCATTTATCTCCCCTTTTAAAAATCAGTTGAAATCGTTTGCCAATAAAGTAACATTTATTATGATGATTCATAACTAATGCTCTGTTAAAAAAAATATAATTCGACATTTTAAACTGTTTCCTGCCTGCTTTAGCTTTATATTGCTAAAAGGTAAAGATAACGCAAATGACAGGGAAAAGATTGTTTCACAATGCACGGCTATTTTATAATAATTTAAGGACAGATGGTTCAGTCTATTTGTGAACTCTAATGCATGCATTTTATTCAGTAATGTGATCATTGTCGCCGCGCTGAAGTGCGGCGTACTGAATGGAATGGGATATTCTATTGTACCTGGAGGGGCCCACGGCTATTTTTTTACAAGATTAATCGATGCAAGATAATTTTACCTACTGACAATAAAGTTTTACAAAAGAAGTATTTGTAGTATGTTTTTATTGTTTAATTTTATTGTTTTTAAAGTGAAATTTCTAATTTATTCCCTCATGTGGTGCACAATTTCAAGCGGTCAAGGTCTATTTTGACTAATAAAACATTTGAAACCAGTCTACGAATTAGTTTTAGCTTTGCTAAGTTGAGTTTATGTATGTTAATAAAACGATTGTAGACACAGAAGCCGCGATAGCGTAATGGGTACAGTATTGGTCTTGCAATCTTTCTTCGATGTGTCCGCGTTGGTTCGAGGCTAAGCCGGTACATATATTGTTTAATCTATCCTTCTTTTAACATCATGGTGTACATATCGAGCGACAAAAAAGGTTATTTTAGTGATTTTAGTTTGATACAGCGTCTCAAAATTGTTTTATTTATTGAGTAAAATAGTTTACAAGCCGAATCACTTCCTTCTACTGACCGGAAGAAACGAAGTTTATTAGGTTACCCCTTTATAAGGTTACTAGGAACTATAGTCACAGGATAAAAAAAAACATTTCCTTTACTCTTGTTTAGCAGCGAACTTTGATGCTTTGCATCAATACCTTTCTTGTATAGATTTTATAAAAAAACAACTTGATATATGATATAACACAAAATGTCTGTGTAGAAACCAAAACACAAGGTTATTTTTAGAATAAATGTATGACGTCATCAAACGTTTCAAAACCCTTTTGCGTTTGACAATTATATCTGATGGAAAATTTGCAAAAGTGTTTCAAATTAACGAGTCTTTTTCGGTTGTTCTTTTATTTATATGAACAAATGACTTTAAATATTGCTCCAAGTAAATTTTCAACTTTAACGTTATGCTTACCTGGATACGGGACATAAAACCACGTGGTGTCTTCGACGACGTACAGGCGAGAATCTGTCCTGGCGTAAAATTCCGGACTTTCGGGATCATCGGAGAAAACCCCGGCGGATGTCAGAATGCCACTTAGTCCCCAACCAACCATACAGGCTATAAGGACCTTATTAATGACATAAGATGCGACCGTAAATATAGAAATTGGTATAAAATAAAGAGTCAAACAAGTACTAACATATAAGTAATAAAATGAAATTAGGGAAACCCGACATAACACTGCCTGCATTACAAGATATAAAATACAATTGACTTTTATTTGAAGGCGGTTATGATTAACCCCTTCACTGCCTTACCCCGAGTTTAAGTCATTTGCAAACAGCTTGAATCCGGATGAGACGCCGAGTTGCAAGCTGTTTGACACTCAGCCAATTGTTTTGCCAAAAGTTTAGGGAATCTGTGAAGTTTAAAAAAGGGCAGACGAAATATTGCGCACGCGTGGTATTTCTTACGGCATTGAAGGGGTTAAAGAGTAAACATTAGCTATAAGTTATTTTCCGAAATATAACTTTCTCTGCTAAAATTGTCACTTATGAATCAACAATCAGGTGTACATATAGAAAATAACATATGACGATAGACAAAAAACTCTAGATGCATTGAATCGTTTAAGTTTAAACATATTTTATTGCCAATAAATGTGTACATATATATCTCATAATTTGTAAGCACAATACAAACATACATACACTTTTATAAATATATTTTAAAAGCAAGAGGGTTGGGCCACAAGTTTTACTAACATTAGCCCTCCCCTTTTTGTTGATTTGGATGCAGCACAAAATCTTGGAGAAGGTCATTCAGAAATAACAAAAATTACTAATCTGATAGTTATGGCAATAAAAATATATAAATGGAAACCAAATCATAGAAGTAGATAACTTTTTTCATGGATAAAATGTCTGTTTCTGAGAACAAAGAGGAATTATATAAGAGAAGAGACAGGACAGTAGAAAGGAAAAGAAGGATACTTAGAAATTTTGCGACTCTATAATTAAAAACTGTTTATCACAGTGCTGATTTGATATATATAGAGGATCCTACACGAATTGTCATTTCGTATCAACTTTTATTAAACTAGTTCAGGAAAATGTTATTACGCCAGCCCTTGAGTTTAAACCCTGTTATTGTGGTTGCAAACACAATACTTTGGCGTGGCCTAGATGATGACATTACATATCAATAGCAACAAAAGGCTTGACATTTAAAAGGTCCATTGGCTCTTCGAAAATCTAGCCCTATACGCAAGTTATAAACTCAAACCGGTCTTCCAGTTGTTAAAAAACTACCTTACTAATGGAACACTTGTATTTGTAATACGAAAGTAGAAATATATAAACTCAAAATGATTGCATCACTATGTTCGTTCTATCGATCAGGGCTTTTGCGGGAACCCTTTCCTTTTCTCTTTCTTAAACCCCTTATATCGACGAAGGACTCTAAAGTCGGCAGTTGTATAGACGCCGTTTTCTCTATCAAATGTATCGCTTTGCGCATGCGCTTATTCGTTATAATTAAGGTCAAGTTACTCGCACGTATGTAGATGTCGTTATTTTGTTAAAATTAAGAGGAGTAAAACTTCGACAAATCAATTGATAAATTAATGGAATTTCACTTACTAAAATACAGATCACCTGATTGCTAGTGATTTAAACTAGTACAATATTATGTAATCAGTTTAACAATTAATTTCTATGTTTTAAAATGATTATTTGTTTCGCACTTTTTACAACCAAAATATTATATGTCTGCTAAAAATGTTTTTAGTTTCCGTATCTATCCCTTGTATTTGGATATTTAGCCTATATTAGAATCATTGTTTAAACATCTAAAGCCGATTACCTGCCCTATATATTTTCAAACTGTTAAAGTTTGAAACGACTTAATTTCGGCCTAACTCTATTGTCAAACATGTTTATAGCATACGCATTTTCTGCTGGAATCGACTTTTATTAATGACAATAATAGATTTTAATAACATACCACCTTTAAAGTACATTTTTACATTATTTTTTGACATATGCTCAAGAGTATTTTATTGGACATTATTACCCTGGGCCCGTATTCACAAAGCTCCTTAGGAATTTTTTAACCTAAGGAGACTTTAAGGAAATTATTTCTACCTTGATTATCAGTCAAACTAATAAGCAGGTTTTCTATATAAGTTTGTCTTACCTTAGACTGCGACTATATCCACAATAAAATTCTATCATTTTGAAAATTATTGCAGTATATAAGATTCTATGAAGATAAGTAATATTTTGAAACCTAAGAATTTTCCTTAGTTTTCTCCTATGGAGCTTTATGAATACCAGCCCTGATCATCAGGTTATAAGTCGGTCGTTAACACATGACGCAAATCGCAGTCACGACACATATAGGCTTAAACTTTCAAATGTACCCATTTATACACCTGGGTGGAATGAGGCACATGTGGAATTAATTTTCTGCCCAGAAAAATCCGATGGCCCGATTTGAACCCAGGACTCTTCAATCCTGAAACCTTCGTCTTACCAATAGACAACCGTCTCCACCTTCAGTTCGGATACTCTATATAACTATTCAACAACAAAGAAGATAATAATAATAACGACACTCACCGAGAACATCTTTTGAATAGGATGCCTTATGATATGGAATCCTTTTTTTCTGTTCCAAAATGGTATCGGAGTGTTGACTTTGCCCAAGTAAAATGACAAGATAATTGCTGTTGACACTGTTCTAAAATAAACACAAACAGAATATACTGAAAATTGAACTGAAACTTAGCTAAGTATTCAAATTTCATAAAAGAGCCCAACTGAATGACTTTACTGTGGATATATTTGCAGTCCTATAAACATGCCCGAGAAACCGCTCAGTTTGAGCACTCTGCCTTATCAATTGTTTTGTTCCGAGATAACGATTTCCTGGCATATTTGTAAGATTGTTTGGTCGGTTTGAAAGTCAGAACGTTTCTCAAATGTATTGCCATTAGTTATGAATCTAAAGGATCGCCACTGTTACGTTACGTTCAATGATATTAAGACATAATTATTTACCTTATTAGGACAATTCATTTTAAAAGCGTATCTGGTCCAGTGATCAATCCAAAAACTGATTTACGCTTTTTCGTAATTGCTTTTATAAAATATTACAATTCAATTTGTTAACTAAACTTCTAAATCTATCAATATAGAACATTTGATTAAGCGTAAACATTTTCACCAATAGTAAAGTCAGAACTAAATAAAGTTTAAAATACATTCCCAATATTGCGTGTAGACTATTTCATGGCTCCAGATAAGATGAGAATTTTGAGAAATTGTGTTACCGTTTTCCATGTTTCTCTACAAAACCTTATCCCTCGAGGAGGCGATTCTTAAGAGTACCCACAAGATAAGGTTTGGTCTTAAGAGTAATCACAAGATAAGGTTTTGTGGAGAAACATGCAAAACAGACTTGATGGATTTTTATGATACTCATCCTATCTGGAGCTCTGCTATTTGGCAGTTGTTACCTCCGGACACAGTCTCTTAGTTCACATCACTATCCTTCGAACAAACCCTCCCTCTGCTTTGATCTCTAACATTAACTGAGCATTTGATTCAATTTGAGCATTTAACAGAGGTTTTGTTATTGTAGTTACATAGTTTCATAGTTGGATTAAGGATTAGGGATGCTGATGTTTGAATAGAATGACATCACTTTCTTACGTACGTAGCCCAGTCGGTTCTAGAATCTTAAGATCTGGTAACTTTCAGTTAGTGTCAGTAAATGGTTTGTATAGCATATGTGATATTATAGCCGATATGGCGGTAACAAAGTGTATGTTAGTTGGCATGTAATCATTTAAAACCTTAGAAATGTCAGAGTTACGGTTACAGTATATAGGCATATTTTATTGAGTGCGTGGATTGTACGATTTGTGTAATTGGCCAATACTGGTAGCTAGGCGCTGTCGTCGTATTCTGAGTTTTAAATTTGTCTGAGGTAAGTGGTTAGTTCTGAAGTTATTCTATGGATCCTGCTTAGAGAAAGTTGATGTTTGAATCAAATTATCTCCCTTTATAACGTATGTAACCAATATATTCATGATCATCCCTGGTCAATGACATCTTCTGTCCGAGTCACTGAACGCATTAAATTAAAACTTTGATAGATGCAAACGAGAATAAAGCAAGCCAATATAAACGAATTATCCAAAACTGTTTGGGCGATTAATGATTCTAACTCAATGTTAATTAAGAGCCTCGTGCTTAAACTAAATTCCTGTCAAAAATATATATAATTATTGAATGATATATTGGATTAATAAGCAGTTGTCTTCATTTCTTAACCCTGGATAAAGCCTAGGAACCTACAAGGTACCAGCCAATGCACAAAAGCAACATATACAGCCTACACGGTACAAGCTTATGTACAATAGCAACATATACGGTCTACACAGTACCAGCTAATGTACAATAGCAACATTTACGGTCTACATGGTACCAGCTTATATACAATAGTAACATATATATAGCCTAGATGGTACAAGCTTATGTACAATAGCAACATATACGATCAACACAGTACCAGCTAATGTACAATAGTAACATATACGGCCTACACAGTACCAGCTAATGTACAATAGCAACATATACGGCATAAACGGTACAAGCTTATGTACAATAGCAACATATACGGCCTGCACGGTACAAGCTTATGTACAATAGCAACCTTTACGGCCTTCACGGTACAAGGTTATGTACAATAGCAACATAAACATTCTACACGGTACCAGCTAATGTACAATAGCAACATATACGGCCTACACAGTACCAGCTAATGTACAATAGTAACATATACGGCCTACACGGTACAAGCTTATGTACAATAGCAACATATACGGCCTGCACGGTACAAGCTTATGTACAATAGCAACCTATACGGCCTGCACGGTACAAGCTTATGTACAATAGCAACATATACGGCCTGCACGGTACAAGCTTATGTACAATAGCAACATATACGGCCTGCACGGTACAAGCTTATGTACAATAGCAACATATACGGCCTGCACGGTACAAGCTTATGTACAATAG
>JAULCC010576244.1:0-10513 GCA_032358795.1 Nuttallia obscurata
GCAAATAACCGTTTTACATGCTCCGCTAACGCGTCGCATGTAAAACTAAATTTGCGACATATAAACCACCGATATACATCGGCAAATCTTCAATGACGACGCGGTTATCCCCTAAATGACAGAGCTTAGATATCTTACTTTTATTATGTCCTTGCAGGCCTTTATCAGCTTGTTCAAATGGTAATCCTGGGGTCACCCCAGGGTTGTCTTTTTAACTCACTTGAGCACCAAGTGCTCAAGGGTGAGCTACTGTGCTAGGGGACTGTCTGAGGTCCATCGTTGTCTGTTATCAACAATTTCCATCAAACATCTTCTCTAAAAACTGCTTGGCCAATTTTAACAAAATTTCCCATTAATATTCCTTAGTGGGTCCTTTTCCAGATTCCTTAAAAAGAATATTTCCATGCAGAACTATGGTTGCCATGGCTTCTCAGAAACCACTTGGCCACTTTCAAAATAATCTCACAGGAATGCTCCTTCAGTGCTCCTTTATCAATTCCTTAAAATCTTGTTTGTTCAAAAAAACAACAACATGGCCACCAGAGGTTGGGCTTATTTTCACTAAAAGACTATATGGAAGACTATATGGAAGACTTCTCAGAAACTGCTCATAGAAATGGTCCTTTTGTGGAACTTTTTCAAATTCCATTAAATCATGTTGATTAGCAAAAAAACATGGCCACAAGTGTGGCAGGGCTAGTTTTCACTATATAGCTATATGGAAAACTTTGAAAATCTTCTTCACAGAAACTGCAAGCTAGATTTCAGAATAATTTCACAAAAATGCCCCTTTGATGACCCTTTATCAAATTTCTTCATGCTATGTTTCAAATGATGACCGTGCACAGGGTTCTCTAATTTGTATTTGTGAATTTCAGGTGAGCGATTACAGGACCATTGACCATGTGTTTTATATAGGCATATATAGTGAAATTTTTAAAAAATGACAGATCAGTGTATCGATGTAGATGTAGACATGTTTTTACTGAGTGTTTAAATGGTGACACTGGGGTCAGAATTTACCATAACCTAAGTGTGTCTTATTTTACATAGACTTATATAGTGAAAACTTAAAAAATCTTCTCCTCTGAAACCAAACAGACTAGAGTTAGATATTTTGTGTGTGACATCATATAAAAGTTCTTTACCAAATCTGTTCAAATTTTTACCCAAGGGTAAGAATTATCCCCACACAATAGGTGTCTTTTTTACACAGACTTACATAATAGGACAATCTTTAAACATCACCATTTCTAAAACCAAATAGAACAGAGCTAAGATATTTTGTGAATTACATAATTTACAAGTTTTCACTCATAAGTGTTCAACTGGTGACCCAAGGCTTTAGTGAAAATCCCTTTAAACAAAATGAGTAAAGTTTACTCATTTTTTTTTAAAGGGACTTTCAGGTGAGCGCTTCATGGCTCTCTTATTTATGATTATGAGGTACATATAATTATATTTGGTGCTTTATAGACAGCTTATTTGTGAATTATTTATTTTTTTTTATATTTAAAATGATGTGTATTGCTAATGAGCACTTATTTACATGTAATAGTTATTTTTAGAATCTTACAGAAGTGGATAGAACATTATAGAATCTCATACCGTAAATTGGCCACATTTGTCAAGTGGTGAAAATTAAACGCTACAATAAAAGCCGTTGTGAAACAAAATATCATTTTCACACTGTTGCATTTGTCACACATATATATTGTTTTTATGTAATAATCAGAGTGAAGGTAAACATCGATAATTGGTTTAATGACTGTGCGTTCTATTGTTATTGCGATTGCCATTATACACAGGTGTTATACACAAAGCAGTCATTTACTCGAGCCGTTTACCAATGGTGTGTATATAACTTAAATCTGTGAAATTATGTTCCAATAAATATGCATTAAATGCAGACATTTGTTCTATTACTTTACCGTATCCAAAATATGATATGCCTGAAATATAGGTACTACACCACACTTATTTCCGCTGTGTAAGTTTCCTTCGAGCTCATGTTTTAGGTATTAAATATTTATGAAATTATTTACTCAAGAAATTATTTTGATTGACTATATCAGATAAAATTTCTTTTTTAAATGAGTCAGGAATATGACAAATACACTGTGGCGAATGTTGCTTATATTTCGGTACGTTTCAGTGATTTAAGAATTAAATCCATCTGATTAATCGGTACGGCATATCGGTGGTTCGTGGATAATTTACAGGCTCGTTTAAATAAGGAAGATATTTGAATTTTCACCACTTTTATGGTAAATGGCAAAAATTAGACTGGGCAAAAGTGGCAAAAATATCTCGACGCCAAAATATCCCAATTTGCGGTAGAATGTTTAGAAAGATTTCTATCTATCTATTTAACTTCAGTATAAACCTATAAAGGCTAGGAAGCTATCTGCTTGATCTTTGGTTCTAACAATATATGGAGTTACTTTGTAAAAATTCTGGATTATTCTTTTGATATTATTTAGTGACAAAAACTTTGTGGATTACTTGGATATATTCAAGAGTGGAGATTTAATTTAAAAGGTGCTCAGGAATTTTCAACACTTGGATTAAAAAGGACATTTTACAGGATCAGAATAATTTTTGATAATTGAAATTGTGATTTAGTTATTTATATTTTATTTTAAGTTTGTAATTTGTAAAGTTTGTTGCTTGCTTTGTCTTTCTAGTTATGCCGGTAAAGGAATGTAGTTTTAACCAATTCATAAGCTAAATTCAATTAAGGATTTCACAATTTTGAGCTTATCTTAAATATTTTTAGTGCTGGATGAGAATGATGATAACCTTTTGAAACAGTTTTTGTCTAGATCAGCCAACACAAAACCAGACATCTGATCTAGCTGACATCCAAACTATTTGCCACCCTGATTATAAACGTTCAAGAGCACTACAGTGCAACAAAATACGCTTGTCTTTGCACATTTTAATGATAAGAAAGCTAACTATGAATTTTGCTTAGAATATGTCAAGTAGAAGTAAAGTTGTCTCCCAGAAAGTGCATTTTTCATGAATGAAGTTCTTAAAGGAGCATAACTGCAGGCAAAATCTTCTAACCAGACACAAATTAGATAGGCTTCTTCCCTGTATGATAAAAACCTACTTATGAAATTTGGGTCTCATACTTCAAGCAGAAGTAGTTATCATTTGGAAAACAACATTTTTTCAACTAAGTCCATAAGGGTGCAGTGGCGTAGTGGATATGGTGTCCGACTTGTGTTCAGGAGGTTGAGGGTTTGAGCCCTGAAGGGGGCCTTTCTCCTGACCTTCATTTGTTGACATCAAGTACTGGATCTACCCAGGAAACGGACTCGCAAGTGTTTCTACAAGCCATAGGCTTTCAACATAATCAAGCTTAAATAAATAAGTTTAAACTAAACCAATCTAAGTCCATAAAGGGGCATAACTGCAGAAAAAAGAATAAAAAAATACCCAAATTGATAAGCTTCTTTCCTGAGCAATAAATAAAATGTAGCTTATTGTTCGGATCAAGAAGATACATTATATTTGAATATTGTCTCCACACTTGTAAGGCTAATGACCAGGAGAGATAGAGACCTATTAAGTAGCTGAGGGTCATTTTCTGCTAAACCTTTACTCAACATAAGCACCTTTTGACACCTTTTCAAACAGAGTAGAGCCAGATCAAGCAGCTCTTGATCAGAGTCTACTCATTTTGCTAAAAGAACTTTTTCATAACATTTGGATTTGGGTTTTTCCCATATCTGAGGCATTTTTTTATCTATTTTTTTAATTTGATGTCATGGTCTAAATAGCCTGTGGAGGCAAAGATTAAGAGGCCAGGCATGACCTTTAAATGTTTATTGCAAAAATAGAATTCAAGGGTCACAGGGGAGGTAAGTAAATAGTTCTTAGAAATTGGCCCTTTGTATGACACTGTCCATATGTTTGACACAGTTTCCTGCCCTTGGCCCCTTACTGGTTGCCCAGAAAGTACCAAGGGGACACTGGTGGTCCCATTACTTGGACAAAAGACCCTCAGATTATGGCCCTTTCATGATTAGACCTTTACTTCAATCTAGAAGACCTTTGTGTTTCATATAATCTGCTTAATCAGAAAATATCTTTGAAGATGTACATGGCATTTCATCTCTACCATTATTTTGGCTGTGAAGAACATATTAAAAAAAAAAGAACAACAAATAAGACTGTATTGGGTTTAACAAAGTACAAACACATATTCATAAAAGCTGTTTAGAGTTTTATTATAGTTTTTTCCCAACAACAGTTTACGTGTGGTGGTCAAGAATGTATTTCTGTTTGATATGTCTTCAAGGAGTCGTCTCTGTTAACAATATCCATGCCATTGTGTTTTCTGAACTGTAAGGTTTAATGGAGAACTGTTGAGCTAGGCTTGTAGCCTTAAATGATTAGGTATTAAATTGCAAAGTGTGAAAGTAAATTTGCGTTTTAAGTTTCTAGCAAAAATAAGACTTCAACAAACCAGTGACAAAAATAAGACTTCATCAAAAAATTAAATAATCAGATTTAATTTTCTATTATGAACCATTTACTTTATATAGGTAGGGTGCTTCACAGGCAAAAAAACAAAGACTGAGCAGACAACTCTTATGGAGCAGAAGTGCACAAAATTGGTATTTTTAACAATTTAAAACAGAAGTGTATGACTGGCAAAAATTAAGTTAGCAATGAATATAATTTATTGTAGATCCAACTCATGCTAGAAATTGTTACTAAGTTTAAGCATTTTCCATCTCTTAATTTGTAAAAATTTGATGGGAAATAGGTACAAGACACTGTATGCATTCTGCATAACCTTCAGTTATGATTCTTTTGGTACACAAAAATCTACTTTAAGTATGATATAACTAACACTAAATTATTTACATATCTCAAGATATATATCTACTGAAGAAGCATAAAGGTAATGCTACTTAAGAAATAATATTGTGACAACAAAACATTCTTAATAACCATTAAGAGTCATGTTATTGTTAAAACAGGATTTTCTCATAATGTAAAAGCATTTTTCCATCTGGTATTAAAATATACAAAACAATATATACATATAGAAATATTTAACAACATATAAATATTTGCATTGATCACTGGAACAATTTATATCAATTGCATCACTCACTTGAACAATATCTATAAACTAAATTTCTGTTTAATATATAGTATGTAAGATGTGTTAGTAAAAAGGAAAGAAATTTCACACTATAGCCAGAGGTAGGTGGCTGTTTTCCTGCAGCTAAGTTAACTAATTCTTTCTTTTTGGTATCCTTTCTGTTTCTCTACTACACAGTACAGAAACCAAAAATGCCCCCGTTAAATGCCTATAAAGTGTATATATAAGGTCATCCTTTTTCTGCTAAAATGAGATGTATTTGCAAACAAAGAAAGATAACCAAATACCCCAATAAAACCATAGACAGTACAGCACGCCAAAATGCAAATGTTCAATGCCTTTAAGGTGTATATTATAGATCAGTTCAATCTAAGAAAGATTTTCAAATGAGAAAGTATTTTGTTTTCCTTTTTTCTGCTACGAAATGTATATGCTAGGAGTTTATTTTGCCTTAGATATGTCATGTCTGTCAGTTTGTTTTTAATCTTTACCTTGGTTTGTTTCTTTATTGGAATTTAATGACGCTTTAAAAGTATTTAAGTTATATTGCCACATGGTGGCTGGTGGAGGACCTCCAGGGGACCTGTACATTATGTCAGGCCAAGAATGCACCTGGGTTGAACCATTGACCTTCTGCAAGTCAGCTGGACCGCTTCTTCAATTGAAATATCTGAATTGTAAAAATGGGGAATCGAAACCACAGCAGTGAGGAACTGGTATGTACAGTGGAGGCTTAAATAACTCTGAGTAAGTGAATTGGGGTTTAAACAGGACTGTATCACAGGTATACAATATAGAACCTTTAGCCTGCTGAGCACAACTGTGATAGAAATTGCAAATAGCTTGGATCCATGGCAGACGCCAAGTAATTCGGCATCTGCTGCGGATCCAAGATGTTTGACACTCTGCCAATTGTTTCTGCAATTATTTGGCAAATCCGCTGAATTTAAAATTCCAGGCAGATGACAGTTTCAAAAGAAAACAATTTTTCAGCAGGCTAAGGGATAAGGTGCTATGAATCCATTGACATTGACAACTTTCTGGATCCACATCTCATTTACATTTAGAGATAAAAATAAAGTTTGCATCTAGAACAATGGGTAAACAATGGTGCCGTGTGAATTCTTACAATGCAATCTTTTGTTTACAAGTGTGAAAAGTTTAATACAATATACTTTAACACAATTATGGTTATTTTGGTTGTATCATTATAACATTGCAGGGGAGACATAAATTTTTACTAGTTAAACAGTAATTTAACCATTTAAAAAAAACATCATATATATTTACATTGTGTTATCAACATCTCGTTGTGGGCGAAACTAATCATATCTTAATTTTGCTTAAAAAAGCATGCTCAAAATATGACACGTACATAAGAGTCCAGCTCAATTATGTAAGAAAAGTAAGAAAAGTAGATACACCTGTTAACAGTACGTAGAAAGTCTATAACTACCTGAGTTAGATGGAAGATTAAGGTATACATAAGGTGTATTATTTTGTCATGGATATATACAACACATTTGTTTTTACAGTTCAGTTTCAAAAAAAGTTTGCATCATTTGTAAAGTTATCTAATCTGGTTATAACGGTGTATAATTGTATGATGGCATACTTATTTTACATGTAAGTATTTCGTACAAAATCTTGCAAAAGCATCAGGCTTTTTCAAAAAGTTGTATGCAAAATCCAGGCTAGAAAAATAAACCTCTAGCAGGCCAACCTCAAAACAAGTGTTGACAACAAGAGAAAAATTACCGTTTGGTGCCAGATTTTAAAAATGTTTTCTAATGAAATTCTATTATTCTAATAGATACCATAAAGTGTGTGAGATACAGGCAAACATGTTTGAAGTTGAAGAGGACTAACACTGTAGTATCGGCAGGTTTATTCTATTTATATTTTTATCTTGTGCAGATCCATACATTTTTCTTTGGGGGAAGTCCGTCCAAAGCCTTACTATGACAAACATCATTTTCTTTCCTTTTTCTCTTTTTACCATTTTTTTATTAGGATTTTTCAGGAGTGGGGTCTAAACTTAGGTAAAGTTATAAGGATTTTTGACTGAAGTTTATTATTGACTTTCAAAAGAAAACAACATTTTTAGATAAAAAAATGAGTATTGTCAAAGTATATTTACTAGTGTGGAGTATTTTCAGATTATAAAATGCTATTATTAACCCTTTCGCTGCCATAGGCGACTCACTTTTAACTTTGCAAACAGTTTATATCCAGATGAGAGTAGAGTAACTCCTTGTCTCATCAGGATCCAAACTGTTTGACATCCTTATTCTGTTTTTAAACAGAAATTCAACAAATATCTATTTTGAACATTGAGACAGATGACAATATTATGCAAGACGAAAATTATATGGCATCAAAAGGGTTAACAATTTTTCAATATGTCAATAAATGAGGAATGGGTGTATAAGAGATTCTTAATGTATAACAGTATATATATATATATATATATATATATATATAAACCATACAATCAAAATTTGCATTGATAAAGATCTAGATTTGGTCCATTGCATTGATGTCTATTTCGATTTTTGCTAAAAAATATAAATGTATCCTTTGTCTTTATTTTGACTACATAACTATCAAAGTGTTCATATCTTTTGGTCCCATTACAAAAAATATTGTTGATAAACAGCTGATTAAAAATCTTTCCTTTTATTTAAAAAAAAAGGTTGATTTTTTAGAAAAAAAAGTTTACTGACAGGAACTACCATATACACAAATCAGTATCTGTTTTTGGCCCAGTCTGACCCTGTTCAATACAGTATATCTATGGGACCATGACACAGCAATTATCAAAGGCATTGAATATTTTCTGTTTACAGTGAATAAAGTAAAGGCACAAGTGAAGGATGGATAAAAAGTTTTAAAAAAGATGTATACATCCAAAATAAGACAGGAACAATTCAAATGACAGAAAATAATTGAAATCATAGAACGATAAACTTTAAAAGTAATAACAGATAGAAATGTACTGATCAGTGTAAAAAAACAAAACATCTTTTAACTGTAAAAAACTGCATTGTTTAGTTGATATAGATATACTTATATATACACATAACATATGTAAGTATCATGTCAGTAAAAACATACAAAAACAAAACAAGATTATTTGCATTGGAAATGTTTAAAGCCTATATGACAAAAAACTCTTCTTGTTGTTTCATTCCTATTATTTCATTTTATCCTATCTCTCCACTACCGACAAATTCAATTTTCTGATTTGTTATTTTTGAGAGACAATTAAGATCGGTATTTCAAGGTAACATCAATAACATCACACATGGGTTTATTTTTTAAAAAACACATAAATTAAAATATGGTTTTGAAAATGGATGAAAATGTATAACCATCATATCATGTAAACAACATAATGTCATTCAAGTGTAGAAAATTCATTCTGTTGTTGATATACCAGTTTCAGGATATAAACAGTAAATCTTCTTTGTGCAAAGGCTTACCAGCAGTATCAAATGTCATATATAACAGTTTCATGAAGTGTCAATTAAAGCCTTGTTGACTCTCTGTCTGAATCCTGGAAGAGTTTCTCCTCAAGCATACTTGGATAAACCTTCTCTGTAGCAGGCAGCTGCTTTGACTGCCCAGCATAGAACTTGTTGTCATATACGGGCATTCCACTGGAGAGGTCATGCTCGGGAAGACTGCTTTTGTTAGAGTTTGATGATGACCCCAATGTGCTGTATTCATTGAAAGTAAAGGCAGGGTTGGAAGCACAAAATTCATCTTGAATACCATCTGTCTGATCTCTAGCAAAATTCAGGAAAATCTGAAAAGGAGGTACCGGTACTGTCAAAATATTTAGCAGAGATAGTAATTTTTTTTTCTTTTACATGAAGTAATAAATAAACAGTGAAATCTCAAAAGCCACTTAAGATTTATTTTTGGTAATATTTCAAAATATTGATGATTGATTGAAGTTTATTTAGGTTAAAACACGCATACAGCATCATACAGCATGTTGCATAAAATACACAAATAAAAATCTTAATAAATTAGTTAATAAAACATAATTTTATCAATCCATAAAATATCACAGATTGCTATAGAATATTGAAGTTTTGGAATAATTTTTGAAGTAACTAAATAAAACATGTATCACATAGAGAATATACCATATAAACAGACAGACAGTTTATTGAAACTATGGTTAATTGTGGTTTTAGTGGAAAGGTTAAATAAAATAAGTCAATGCGACATGTTTGTATATAGGAGTGTGTAATAACCTAGGATAGCCCATGAAGCTTGATCAAAACGAAAACAAAACATTGAAGACTTTGGAAATTGAAAGATACCACCTATATTTTCTATAATATGTCTGTTTTCTGTATATGTATTTCTGAATTGAAAGGCAACAAACTAATAAAACATAGCTCATCAACTAGTGTACATGACTTAAAATGTCTTAGCTGTGTCCCAGTGAGTTGAATATATTTCATGTTTTCATATTTCAAATTTTATTACATGTTGATATTCAACAAATAACATTAGCTATGTATAGTTATTGACTAAATGCTCCTAAAAATTTCAGAAGCCATGTTTTCATTGATTTTCAGAAATGAGGTGACCGGTTATAGGAATTCATCCATTGGCCAATATACTGATCCTAATTTAAATGAGACTAGGGGGCCGTTTTATTAAACTTTGAACCAAAATTCATTAAACATCATTATACATCACTGACAAGGATGAATATTTGTTTGAAAGAATTAAAGAAAAATTTACGAATTGCTTATATTTAACCTTGAGGGTGAGAAAGTTCTAAAACATTTGATTTGTCAGGTTTCAGAATATCCTTAGATTGGCCAAGAAAACCAGTAAATGATATAATGCATATCTTACAGTATCCAGTTAATGATATAATGCATATCTTACAGTATCCAGTAAATGATATAATGTATATCTTACAGTATCCAGTAAATGATATAATGTATATCTTAGAGTATTCTGTAAACGATATAATATATATCTTACAGTATCCAGTAAATGATATAATGTATATCTTACAGTATTCAGTACATGATATAATGTATATCTTACAGTATTCAGTAAATGATATAATGTATATCTTACAGTATCCAGTAAATGATATAATGCATATCTTACAGTATCCAGTAAGTGATATAATGTATATTTTACAGTACCCAGTAAATGATATAATGTATACCTTACAGTATTCAGTTAATGATATAAAATATATCTTACAGTATCAAGGGTAGTTTGAGCAATTGTGTAGTATAGTATGTTGTATTTGTCCTTCTCGCTCTCCAGTAAGTGAAGTAGGTCAGACAATTTATAATTGTCCCTGGGGATGTCCAGCTGTAGTACAGAATGGTGATATTC
>JAULCC010576355.1:0-13064 GCA_032358795.1 Nuttallia obscurata
ATTTTTTAAAGTCTTTGGTATGACCCGGCCGGGGATCGAACCCGCGGCCTCCCGCACCGAAAGCGGACGCTCTACCATTTGAGCTAACCAGGCGAGTACTGAGAAGGATAGACTAGAAATGGTGATTAGTCTGTTAAATTAGCCGATTGAAATTTAATGTGGCCTGCATTTGATACCACATATTTTTTTACATACAAATAGCTTTTGGCTTTTATCAGATAGTAATGAGTGGTTGTTTGAAAATATCATCGAGCAGTCCTTAAGGAGGGAATAAGACACAAAAAACGGACATGTCTTTGGTTAGTAGAATAATCGGTCTTTCGGTATAAACAACGCATGTATGTCATGATGATAGAGGATATTATCAGCCCTTGCTAAGTAGCAACATCCTTGATACAGGCCTCGATGATAAAACTTACCCCTGGTTAACATTTTTCTCTGTCACCCTCTTAATCATACACTCTCTTTCTTAAACATATAGTTATGTTCCATAAATCAGGATGTGCCTTATTTCACGGTTAGTTTTGTTCTTTCTTAACCATTTTTAACCCTTTCAACACCATAGAAAAATCTATAACTTTTACAACTGTTATTAAACAATGTAAAGTTGAACATGACTATGAAGTCTCTAAAGTTTTTGTACCTCATCATTTAGGCAAATGTTTACTACGAAAGTTTCTCTTTCCTATAGTCATGCCAAAATTAATGCATGATTTGTTGTATTTCTTAAAATTTGAAAAT
Organism: Nuttallia obscurata; assembly: GCA_032358795.1. Taxonomy (NCBI): domain Eukaryota; kingdom Metazoa; phylum Mollusca; class Bivalvia; order Cardiida; family Psammobiidae; genus Nuttallia; species Nuttallia obscurata. The sequence continues at coordinate 742 of JAULCC010576355.1, forward strand.
GTAGTCCATACAGTATGTCATAAAATTGCTGTGTTGTTATCATTATAAAACAATTACTTTAGAATCCTGTACAATCTAACAGAAAGTTTTGACAATCTTCAAAGCCTAGCATGGTGACAAAATTTCAGTGGGAAATAGCTCTTTATAGATCACAACTAACAGGAATGCAGAGATATGTCCTGCAGTATAATAGATTGTAAATACGTGTTTTCCGATATAAAATATGTCCCTGCAGACTTCGCTGACACTGAGTGGTTGTCATGTGTCATAATATGTCCATGGTGTTCACTTTTTTGTGATATGCATCTATCAATGCAGTTTTAATATGTATGCATTGTGTCATGCTTTAATTAATTAACATTGACTGTTGCCACCTGTTTTCACGTGCAACGTGGTTATTGTCTATAAGTGTTATAAAACTGTGAGTTTTATTCAAACGATGTAATAAATACATGTATCACATAACCGTGCAGATATAGCCGTGTTGCTATAACGTGTGGCACAGTCTTGCATATAATATGCAAATAACATAATCACCAAAATGTGTATTACTTGGCCGAATTAAACAAAAACACTGGTCAACTTAAATTCTAAAGTGGGTCAAACTGTCGCCATTAAATTGAAACCTGTTTGTTCAACTGAAAGGTGTATTTTTATGTGATAATATATATAAATATCAGATCCACGGAGTATGATAGCATATAGTGTTAACCATCGAAACATATAACTATAGTATATAGTGTTAACCATCGAAACATATAACTATAGCATATAGTGTTAACCATCGAAACATATAACTATAGTATATAGTGTTAACCATCGAAACATATAACTATAGTATATAATGTTAAAATGAGAAATTTAATGTCAACCGAGGCGCCGCTACGTCATGGCCATCATTTAACCTTACCGTGCTCCTGTACTTTCCAGTAAATACAAAAATATATATGAGGAATTTGACAAGTCTTCCATTTTAAACAACGATGGGAGACAGGTGATAAAATAAATTTTTCAGGGATACTACTTGTGTATAGGTACAAAAAATAGAAAGACGTTCAAGTGGTATCGACTCAGACTTACGGGGGCATCAAAGGGTTATAAAACAGATATTCCAATGACAACTGTTTAGTCTGACCTTTTTTCAGCAAATAAAGTTAAATTATGTTGATAAATCCAGCATCTTTAAATTTCATCTTCAGCATCCTTAAATTTCATCTTGTCATTTGTATTAGGGAAATAGAGGTTTCCTTATTGAAGTACATTTCTTTAAATATTTAGAAATGTTGAGTTGAAAAAGGGTATGTGTATATAGCGCGTACTGTGACATCATTTAAAAATACAAATTTGTCGTACGACGTGCACTAGTCAATCTTAAGAATCTTAACTAATTAAAAAGTAAAAACATGTTATGAATTCATTCCTGAAACGCATTAAAATTGTCATATATCTATTTGTTTAAAAAGTTTATCCATCAATTTCAATTACCGATTAGATCCTGTGAACAGCTAACAGTTAAGATTACATAGGTTAAGTGTAAATTAAGCTACTTTAAACGAATGCATGTCACTGTAGACTTACAAATAAAACGTAGTTTTGAAAATACTAATTTAGGTTTAAATATTTCAATAGAAACATATTACATATCTTAAATTCTGTATATAGAGGATATCTGATGAGTTTTGATTTTATATAGAATTTTATTAGACGAATCTTTATAAGCGAGCCTCTGACAAGCTTAATAAAGGTTCCAAAATGAGTCTAATACATTTCTTATATAAAGTGAAAACGAAACTGATATTCTTTTTATCACATGACAATAAAACAAGAGGATAATAAGATTTTTCTCATTGAATTGTAACGTCATCGGTTCTTATATGTAACGTGTTGTTTGTATAAGATACAACAGATTTCAAAAGAAAAGGTCGGAAAAGATGGCTATACTTATCCGGCATGTCATTCAAGTAACGTCATGTAATGAATAATTATTACATACTTTAGTTTTATTGGAAGAAATGTAAGGAAATTTTACTTAAATTGCGTCCCGTAAAAGTAAACTTAACGAAACCTAAATAGTTTAAATTCTAGAAATTAATACAAACTGAATATATACTTACAGATAAACTTTGAAACAATCAAGAAAAGTGGGATATTGAGATAAATCAAAACAAAATCATCGTAGCTGATCTTAGCCGTGATTTAGTTTGTTCTTTTTGTATAGAGTTTTGAGTTCCATAGCCTTGCAAAAGTTTCGCTCCCTTAAAACGATTATTTTTACTTAAATTTGTTGGTATGCAATAAACCGTTTCAAAATAACCACGCAGTTTCACCATAAATATAATAATATTACCTACAAACACATCCATTTCCATCACGTATATTGTCGCAGAGTACAGCTACTGCATTCGTAATTCGTATTTTACAATTATATCAGATCATTTTCAGAAGATTGGTTTACGTGTACCACAGAATTTACTTGAACGTGAAATCCATACCAATATCAAGATCAAAAGAATCTTTAGATGAAAAGAATCCGAGAAGCTGGATGCTTACTGTTTATTAGATGGTTTAGTTCTTTATTCGCGATCGGAAAGATTTAAATAAACATAATAAATTTGATACAAATAATATATTTCAATATACATACTGTATCATTAAATCAAGCCGTTGCACGCTAAAGGGTCATTTATCAAATGGATGATGTCTGCTTGTAACTATTATATCCCAAATCCATAATACATTGATATTCTAACAACGTTTTTATAATGTTTGACATCGATTTTGTTTGATGTATTGCCTCATAAATTTATGTCTGCTCTGTCTGTCTGGTAAGACACCCATATCTTACAAGATACAGATTGCAAGGAGTGTGTGTGTGTGTGTGTGGGGGGGGGAATAGGGGTCCCGAGGGTCCTTTCTAATGGTCCAAACTATCAACATTTGACCTGATAATTATATATTGATATGACAAGTTTAAATATTCAAACTTGGATGAATTTTACTGACTCTATGTAAGCGTTTGCTTAAGTTTTACTGAGACCCTGGTCATTATAAATATCTTTTTGAAAAACATGCGCATAGTCGTTATAGTTCAATATGCTGCATTATAGGTAAATGGTTATAAATTTCATAAAGCAATATTAGCATTGGGATGTAGATTTACGTAAAATAGTTGAAACAAATTTTATTGATAACAACATACGCTAAAACAGTGAACTTTGTGGTTTTCTTATCGGAAGTATCGAGTATGGTTATCCTGGACATGTCCCGAATTTTGCATTCATGAAATACTTTCTATAAACGTCTCAACTTAATTGAAACGAATATCGTTCGTGCACTTCTAGAAATGTGTTCGTGGATTTTTTGTGCAAAGTACATCATGGTGCTAAGTGTGAAGGTCTTAATGCAAATTTGCACCCTTACAGTGTTCATTTAATCATAAACTTTTCCATGATTCATTCTTGGTTAGTCCATTATTTTTATTTTAGGGAGTTTTCATGAGAAGAACCATCGCTGTCTCTAATAATAACTCACTTATTGCATCTTTTATTATACTGATTTAAGAATTATTCATTATACACGTATTGGCGTAATTTTTGCCCAACTAATATAAAAAAAACTTCTATGAGATTGGTGATAGATACAGCAGCAATTTTCATATGAGCTAAAATCATGTGTTTCAACCAAATTCTTAAACGAAACCATAAAATACGATTGAGCTGGTAACACATGTATGCACCAATATGTAACACTTTTTAAAGCTCTTGGTATTCACTATCATTGTTACTTGACTTTGTGCCTCATAATCATTTGCGTAGGTACAATAAGTACATTACCTTTTTGTGCTTACTTGTTGACTTACTGTATACACGTAGTCCAGAAAAAAATGTCTGCTATTTTCTGTTCTGTTTCTATAAATCTTTGTCTTATTGTCTAACTCACGGCAAACACTAAGGATTTCAAGCTAGAGGAAATGTACAATTTTTTTATACAGTACTGATAATTACCTTCTATAAATGGCTGTGTGTCTTGTTAAAGATTATTCCATTATTCCACAATTGTAGAACGATACCTTCACCTCAAGTACATGTATACATAGGTAAATATGTAGAGTGTTATTTTTGATAATTTATTCAACATTAATATATATTAACTGAATATTTTTAACCTTTAACTTTCATGTATCAAACTGCAAACCTTTGATATTAAAGATGTTATGAATTAACGTACGTGGGCACGCATTTCTAGTCAATTTTGTTTTTTAAGATAAATGTTTAGTTGACGTTTGACATTTGTTAGATTGGCAAAACGTGAATACCGACCATGCTCTGTCTGAAACTAGCTACATAACAGTCTACCTTTTACGAACCTATCACAACACAGTACTGCGTAACATAACATACCAAAGCATAATATGCCATCACATCTTATTGCAAAGCATAGGTTTTATTGTTTGCCAAAAGCATAAAGTCTAGTATTTACATATGAAAAGTAAAACTTACCTGTGTCAAATGTCTATCAGAGGTTTAGCGTGAATAATATGTTACAACGTACACGCTTACACCAATTTTACTTTGAGTTTAAGAGTTGTTTCTAAAAGTTCAGTATCATCTGTCGTGTTAACAAATCTCAATTAAATGCGAATTAAAGCGTGTTGCATCTGAATATTGACTTTAGATATCATTCTTATCAATCATGAAGGAATAACTACTATAATGGATGTGATACGTTTAAAACAAACAGTTTGTCTTTGATCTACAAAGTTTAACTATCAGTCGAATTGAAATCACTGTATTGAATGGAAAGGAAGAAAATGCAGACGTCTATAAATAGCGTGGAAGGCTTTATTTTTTAACAAATCTTACAATTAAAAGTTTTACGATGATAACACTTTGTAATAGCAGAGGTTTAATTTTAAACTGGTATACACAGACATTAAACAAAACAAAATTAAACGTGACGTCATTAGATAACTGATCAGACGGTGTACTGTTGAGTTTGTTTTGTAGATGAAACTATGGCCGAGTGTTCAGTAAGCAGAAACTCTACCATTCTAATGTTGTTTAGAAAAAGAAAAACAGCTATAATGTGAAGGCCGCAAACCGTACATGTTGACACATAAGCAGCTTTCCTACCTTCAGTCAAAACGCGGACATCTGATAGCTAAATATAGTTCTTAATAATAATGTCAGTCTTTCTTTAAAACATTTTCATGCACTTATATATTCAAAACGAATATGATAGCTGCTATGCCGTTTATTCACCTGGCATCCCCGCGATGTGAAAATAAGTGTAAGTTTTTTAAATTGTAAACGTGATGCTACAAAACCATGATTGACGACGGAACGATGCAAAAAGATGTAACAGATTAACAGGGGCGATCCACTAAACACGATGAGATTAAGACTGAAATATGAGAATAAGACAAAAAAGTGACGATAAGGCATTTCGCTAGTTACCAACTGACCTCTGCCATTTCTCGGTGTTATATAAAGGATCTTTTATATTGAAAAAAAAAGTCAAATTTTAGATACATGTATCACAAAAAGAGGAGTTTTTAAAAGAAAATTGCACAAAAATGCACACTGTGTGCGTTTCATCAACCGGTTTCAAGTTATATATATATGTAACTAGTGACGTATGATATGTTACTGTTCTATGTCACTCCCAGAAGCCATTTTATGTGATAAATCTGGTTATCGCCCTCGCTTATCTGCAAACTGTCTTAGAGGGATTTCTTGCTATAAATTTAAGACATAGACATTTAGTCTTTTTGCACGGCGGGCGCCGAGCGAATAAACGATATAACATATATCAGCCATCCTAATAACACCCATTTAGAGACAGGATGTAAATAAGCGAAAATTACCGAATGTGATCCGATTTCAGTAGTGTAATAGGGTGAACATGTCAATGTAATTACCAATACGTGATAAAATACATCTCCCAGCGCAATGACGAAATCCGCCCATCAGATCTTTCTTCTCTTTACTTATTTAATGAAATGTAAAGGATCTGACAAAACTAGTGTGAGTTCTGACTAATATTTGAGGTATGACCAATTCAATGTCATCCTATAATATTATCATGTCATAAATACAATCGTGGCGCCAACTAGTATGACATTTTTGTTCTTATGAAAGTCAAGTTTGAGTCCCAAGAGACATAGCAGTACTGTACTTGTCTCTATAGGTTTAGTGTACTTAGACGACAAACGAACAAAACAAACTGAGGAGGTAATGGAAACCGATTTAATTTGAACAGAAGACTGGAAAACTAAATACATGTAGCAGATATTGAAAGTCTTTTATGAAAAACTAAGACTTATGAACAACTATAGCGAAGATGTGTGGCACTTATTATTGCGTAATATGCTCCTAACGTTTAATTGAAGACAAATTAAAAGTGCGTGAAAACCATTTGGATGAAGTGATTTAACTAGAAACTAAAATTGTGTTTTCCTCCCATTAATCTCTATTATGGCATGTATTTCAACACTTCCATGAATAAAGATATAAAACAAATTTGTAACATGTTTGCACACGCATAAACATGCAATTTAGTATCTACATGCAAACAAATGGTCTGTACGGATAACACTTTCTATACATCATTATAATCACTTCAGTTCACAGAAACACCACGGGGTTACTATTATCATGTGAATTTCAAAATCGGTTTGACTGCTGTTCATGTATTTCTGAAGATTTCGTTTAATATCAGAAAGTATGAAGACGATTTTCTAGTAGCACAGTTACACTAAGAACTTGTTTAACAATCGAAACATCTCGCCCCACATCGATATTTTTATTGTATAGGATTTCTTCAGATATTAATATTCAAATTAAAGATATTAAAAGCATTTCTCTCCACTCTAACGTTTTGTACAATGTACCAGGTTGATTTTTTATTAGATTTAAAAACACGTGTTTCTGTTATTTCTTGTATCATATAGGAGAGACTTGTGAAGCGTCTTAATGTGTCAAATAGGTACGAAAGCCAAAGGTTATCAACTATTGGTTGGTATCACTGGATGTATCCATGTATACCTTGTTCACCGGCTTACTCGTATTTTCTTGGTCTCTCTACATAGAATAGCGGTGAAAGTTAAAGTTCGTCGACAACCGGTTTGTGTCACAGGATCAAACATGTATGTGTACATTTGTGCACATTTAAACAACTATTAACTTTGACTATTTACGTAGAATAGAAGAGTGACAGTTGAATTTTGCCTACGCTTTGTTTGTATCACTGAATAATACGTGTATGTGCTTAAGTGCAAATTTAGACAAACATTGTTTTTGACTTTTTACGTAGAACAGAGGGGTGGCAGCTCAATGTTGCCGACTACTAATTTGTATCACTGGGTTCGTCAATGTGTACTTTGGTGCACCTGTGTATGTAAATGTTGTAGAAAAATATGTTATTATTGATAGACCTTATTTTCGTAGACACCGATAAGATATAATCAAGAAATTGAGAACAAAAACACGTTATTAATAAACTCCTTCAGCTGTTAAGAAGATACTGTTTTGCACCTGATCAAGAGTCTTTGTTACCGCCACAGACAGAGTTAATCACTATATCCACAGCAAACGTTCGTCCCTGACTGTAACATTGATTTATTGAAATAAGACACCAGATAATCATTACTTTCAAGTTGAATGTTTACCTTAAGTAAATATCATAAATCAAACACGCCTTCATTCTACAGTCATATCAAAAGCTAACAGATTATGAACTAGGAAATTTGCAACACAAAATGATTGTACCAGATCATTAAAAGAACTTCGACTTGGCAATTGACCATGCAGAATTGCATATTAAAAGGGTTGTAGCAGTCCATTTAACAAACCTTGGACAAGAATATCTGACTATAGAAAATTGAAAACAAAAACGGTTGTAGCAGTCTATTTTACAGAACTTTGACTATGCTAAGTGACTATGGAACGTTGAAAACAAAACAAGATTGAAGCAGTCCATTTTACAAAACTTGGACTAGGCTAAGTGACTATGGAAATTTGAAAACTTCAACTGTTGTAGTAGTCCATTTTACAGACCTTGGGCTAGGCTAGGCATAGAGACTATGGCAATTTGCAAACAAAAATGAATGAGGTAGTTTATTTTACAGAAATTGTACTAGGTTAAAAAATTATAGCGATTTGCAAACAAAAATTCTGGTAACAGTCCATTGAAATAGCTCCGACTAGGTTAGATGACTAGGAAGATTTTCTACCAGAATAGTTGTTGCAATCTATCTTAAATTAAATTTGACGAATTGGGGGAAGCAGTCAGTTATTCCATTATAAAAGATGTAGCATGTTGATTTACAACGTCTTGGATCAAATAAAGAAATATAAATGTCTCAAACTTGGCGTAGTTCTTGCAAATGGGGAATTTACAACACCCGTAAGAATAAACATTAGGACTAATTACGCAAAAGTACAGCCAACTTCTAAGATGAGATAGAGAAGAAAACAAATTATTCACTAATAAATCTTTCATAAACGTTCATGTGGTTTGCTTATGCTGTCTCATATAGAACTATACAGTTGAATGTAAGCGTGTCTGCATTTACATTTGAATACTAATTTAGACAGAACAGGACAAACATACCCACTTGGGGAGCGCTCGCCTTTGGATGAAATTATATAATGGAATGAGTACGACTAGTGTCCAAACGCCAGCCAAGTCTTAATTCTATGGAAACTATTTTTTCGTGGATGCTCACTTAATCTTGTTTAGATAAATTTGTTGTGTAATTTAATAAAAGCAAAACCATAGCTATAAAGTTAACAACTATATATTATTATACTATTTACCATTGGAAAAACACCTCACTGGCGTCAAATCGTTTATTCTAAGGTTCGTTGTCCAACACTGCAGCCATGTTTATTTTGACATGTTTGTCATTCCCAGATGTTTATTGCTGCAGGTCATTGTCGCCCCACTGAAGTGTGGCGTACTGCATGGAAAAAGGATGTTTGTTTGTACATGGAGGGGCACGTGACTTACTTTTTTACAAGATTATTCGATGCAAGATCTATCCACTGACATAAAATTTTACGAAGAAGTATGTGTAGCATGTTTTTATTGTTTTATTTTATCATTTAAGACGACCTGTTAATTCATTCCTTTATGTAGTCACGATTTAAAACCGTCAGAGTCAATTTCGACTAACAAAATATTTGAAACCAGTCTACGAATTAGTTTGGCTTCGTATACATAAATATGTACATAAAACAATCATTAATACTAGGGTCTACTTGGAGTAGTGGTTAGCGTGATGGTCTTGTAACCCTTTTTGATATCTCGGCGTTAGTTCGAGGCTCGGCTGAACCTATATATGTTTTTAATCAAATCTTCTGTTTGGATCATAGTGTACATATCGGGAGAGAAAAGGGTGATTTTAGTGCTTTTAATTTGAAAAAGTCAAAATTGTTTTTCTTATTGAATTAAATAGTTCCGATATCACGCAATAGAAATTAATACGTCTACATGCCGAATCACTTCTACTGACCGAATGAACCTAAGTTTACTAGGTAATCCCTTTATAAGGCCAGTGTCACATGATAAATCAAAGTCCTGAAGGTACTGTTGTTGTTCGGTACGTTATTACCCTGGAAATGTTACCGGTTTTAATACAATTGCGCTCACCAAATCAGCTGAAAATTCTGTTTGAATAAAGGTGTTTAACTTATCTGTCATTTCGAATCTATTTTCCCACAAAAAATAGAAATTGACATAAATTATGCCAATATTTAAAAAAAAAACCTAATGTGCACGATATGATGTAATCCTCAATTTCTAACATAGGGCTGCAAATGGACTCAATTGCATTTAAGTGCATGCAATTAAACTCCACAGTTCTGAAGTCAGATGAGTAAGGAAAGAACCATCAAAAGTTTAAAAAAAAACAACCACACATTTAGTGTAAAAAGAAATACAAAAAAACTTTGTAAAGGGTTTTAACTTTGTTATAGAAGTGAAAGAGTTGATGAAATAACAAAAAAATGAAATAAAATGAAATACAGAAAAAATAGAGAAAAGGAAATACAAATAAAAAATAAAAAAAGAAAAACAATAGAAATTGAAAAAAAATAATGAAGAAATCTAAAATAATACAGAAATAAAAATAAAACAAGCATATAACAAAAATAAAAAGATTCTTTCCATCTGGGATTAGATACCGCGCGGTCATCCTGCCAGCTAGCTACCGGGATGAGCGTTGCCTAACCTTTTGTCTGTTGCAATATGCTACACCGTGGCCCATGTCTCTGTTAAATTGACATTCGACAAAATGCAATTTATAGCAACTATATACTTGCCATGCATAAATTATATAAGGTGTATTTATCTCAAACTATCTTACACTGTATGAAGGTAAAAACTGAAGTAAAAAACATGAAAAAGTTAATTATTATGCAATACATTTTGAATAAAAAATCAAGTTAATCTAGTGTATCACGCATTGAAAGTTAGTATAATTGTGTGCTTACGCCATTGATAAATCTGGCCTGTCTTTCGCTAACGAGATACTTCGGAAGGAGTACTCAGAACATAAATAAGAAACGTGATTCCTGAAAACCGCTTATTATGTTGTTCGAACCGAACAACAGAATACTACATTTCTTTTGTCCTAATTCAATTCTTTAGGTGTGAACTTTGATGCTTTGCGTCAATTCTTTTCTTGCTATATATAGTTAGGACTTGATTAATTACGACATGTGATTGTGATGAGATGTAGATGGAAATCTTATCTGGAAGTGTAAATGATTTATGCAACAGCAAATAGCACAAATACTGTTTATTATTTTCTTCTCACCCAAATAACAGAGTAATACTGCTAGTTACCTGCTACTTGTAAATTGTAGTCTCGTTTTTAGCATCATCCAGGACAGCAATTTTGTAGGAGACTTTTCTATGCCAATATAGTTCAATACCATGAATAATGAACTTCATCCATTTTTCAAACTGCTCATTTATATCACTTAAGAATATTGTAAAAATGGTATTTCTATAAGAATAACTAACATAGTATACTTGTCTATACGAGTAGATACCGTGAATTGTGTAAGATTTACTGTAAACATTTTCTATCTACCCTCCAAAATTTGCCGCAGCGATTAGAAAATATTGTTTAAAATACGCATTTACATTCTTAAGTGCTGAGTCAAATTATTCAAAACCAGCTGGTTACAATTTAATTCTCGTTAAGACATAAACTGTCGAGACAGTTTAAAACACTTTCGACTACAAGGAGCTTAGATCTACTTCATGCCAATCATTTATTTTAATCATATGTTACAAAGTCCCGAGACTACTATAAAGATCTCGTTTAAACACTGTAAAGCAGTCCACTGTGAGATTAAACATACATCTTAAAACCAGCAGTAAATTGGTAGCATTAATAAGCTTCTTTTTATAACAGAACATAGCTGAAATTTTATTTCGACTTAATCATGAGTGCTCTGCTAAATGACGTCTTCTTTCCGGTGTTTATATGTATTAATATCTTATTCAGTAAATCAAAACAAATTCATATCACAAAACGGCGGTGCAAATCAAGACATGGTACATATATCTGGTAGAATTTAAATGTTCAACACTTTAACAATACCAGCTTTTTGAAATAGTATTAGACAAACATTCACTGAATGTTAGAGAATGCCAAAGCTAAAGTACATGGAAATTGTTGAAGAGTATGAACAACCATATAATGAGCAAATGCCAATGATGAATACCAGCGGTAAAACATTTTATAGTGTGTAGGCTTCTCATCCTCGACAACAAAATAAATAGAAATGGTATTATCAAACAATTTTGGATGTTCAAAGTTGAAAAAAATCTTAATTGGTATATATTAAAATCTGAGGAAAAAGTTTTTCATTTGAACGTTTCGTTTATCATTGTTTCGCATTGCTGCGAACAATAAAAAATCTGTCGAAATGTATGCCAGACAATGTATCTCACAGAAATCATTAAAGTTATGGCATCTGAGTATCTTGAGGCCTGGTGCCTACCATTCGTGCGAGACTGTCAGATGACAACTTCCCAGGGATAAATTGTATTGTCTATATAAAAGTCGTCAAGAACTTTGTCGGTTCTTCCAGGGCTACGCATTTTCTTGTTATTTGTTTAAATCGGCTTGAGATAATTTCCCTATTTTAATATAGAAGACGGGAAATTCAATAAAAGTTTTGAAGATAAAGTAATATACAAATATCCATTTATAAGCTTGATGTGTTAATGGTTAGATGCCATAAAACGAAATTTGTCCGATACGAACTGCATTTGCCATATTATTAGACACTAGACACTATTAG